>APFE030756559.1:14415-86333 GCA_000404065.3 Pinus taeda
ACATCGAAAACTGCCTCTGTTTCTTGATCTGGGCTTCCCTGATGCGTTTTTCGCCTCTTGCGCCTTTTTCTCTTATCAGGTATAAAGCTCAAAATTTGTAAAAATAGTGATTCCGTGAGCTCTTGACCCTGAGCATTAAACTGTCTGTTTCTGGTATCAGCGTCGTTCAGTACCCATTCAACCATGGATGTACATGATAAATCTGTGATGGATGCCTTAGAAGAGTTCTGCGGCTCTTTCTCTCCCTTAAGTGGATTAGGTGTGCCTTCCGAAATGGACATTGGAGTACTGCCTTTCCTCCTCATAGTTTCCTCCATACTGCCTTGTATAACGCTTTGTCCTTTGTTCCTGTAGTTTACAATTGAGGTGGAAGTAATGATAAAAGTAATGACAAGAAAACTTTAAATGCTGAAGATATGCAAAACACACCACCTTACATGAATTAGTTCTTCGAAAACACAACACCATACTTCATTAACAACTGGCAACAACTCATTAATTCGCATTAAAGTGCATGACCAGTTTTTGGCCTAGAAACGTTTTCTTGAATAATGAGCCAGAACCAACTGTGATGGAGAGGTCTTGCGATTTTACTTTGCGATATCGTAGATCGCTGTATCGCATTACCATAATTTCATCGTGTTGTTCTATCACAAAGTTGCTTGGTCGCAATATCGCAATATCGCAAGATCACAGATCGCTTAATCGTTATAATCATTATCTGTAATTCATGTGATTTTTGCGATGTGCGATATGCGATATCGCATATCGGCGATTTTAAGGTTTTTCAATGTGAGTGTTTCTTAATGTATGCAATGCAATGGAGTTTCGCGTCGCAATCTCACGTTTTTTTATCATTTTAGCTTATTAGAAGGTACCCTATCCTTCTTTGCGCGATGTGATCTCTCTTAAGGAGTGAATTTACTTTCTTCATTATGAAACTTAGTTTTTTTAGATTCTTTGAAGCTATTTTCCTAAGTCCATGATGTTGTAAGTTTTATCTAAAAGGAAATATAACACTAATTGATTTTTTTTTTAAATTTCACTAAGGGTCCCCACTTATTTAGTGTTAGCAATAACACTTCATAAGGAGGGGGGTTGTTGGTGGCCACAACACATATTAAACCCTATCCCTACCCGTGTATTGCTAAATCCCTATCCCAAATTTATTCTCCCTTAAACCCTAAGTCCTAGGCAACAAATTCCTAGGCCACCATACTGCCATACCTATAATAAAATACCAATTCCCAAATCCCTTAAATATTTCAATCCCCTATCACCTCTCTAAGTTCCCTAATCCCTTCCCCCATTCCTAAATTTTTTCCTACCCCATTCCCACTCCCATTTCCTAATCCCTAGGGTTTCAAGATAGAAAGAAACTGAACTAGCTAAGGAGCTTACCCTAAATGAGCAATTTGCCATAATGATCAATGAAAACAAGGAGCATTGGCTTGAGAGAGTTAACAACCATCTTGAGAAGCTCCTAGAAAAGGCCAAAAGAGACAATGAAATACAAAGGAGGATGGAAAAGTATTATTGCCGAAGAAGCCAAATAGAAAGGTCAAAACTTAAGAAAGTGAAGTTAAAGCCTGAAACCCTAAATATGCAAGAGGAGAAGAGAAAAATTGATATCCTTGTTGAGGCCTCTTTTCATGCTTGAAATACTTCATCAACATCTCATGTATCAATTTTGACAAGTTTTTGGGCATTTTTGAATTTTTTTGGTTTTTTGTGCAAACTTTGACAGTTTTTGGCACAATTGGACTGCCCTATGTACAACACCCTAGGCATTGCGCATCTTCTAAAGGCCTAGAAATGAAAAAAAAAAAATCACCATTGGATTCAGAAGGTAGTAAACATGCAATTTTGACCATTGGCACACCAAAATCGGGTAATCTGATAGGCAGAAATGGCCAAAAACACCTCAAAAATCACATTTTTCCCTCTTTTTTAGCTAGGCACTGCACATAGGAGAAGCCTTGGGAGATTTAATTTTTGGAGAGTTAAATATTATAATTTTTTGAAACCAAGTACATTTCTGGAAACCAAACATGACAGGCTATCCAACGAGCTATCCTGAGCTCAATTTTGACATCGGAAACCCCTTAAAAACTCAGTTGGAAGATGGCATTGCGCAGAGACAAAAGGTGCTGCGCATAGACCACTGTACTGCACATAGGACCAGTTGCCTAATTTTTCATTGTTTTTCTCCAGATTTGATTTTCATCCTTGGAAATCAAATATTTACTAATTTAATTGATGTTGTAAATGTAATTATGGCATTTTTACTATTACCTAGGGTAAATACTTTAGGTAAATAGACTCCATCAGGTGTAAAGAATCAGTTTCATTGTAATTAGGGATGAGTCATTTTGACCACCCTACACTCTAGCTATTAGTTCAGATTTTAGTGGTACTGCTCCTCCTCTCATGGATTCGACCCCTGAGGCTGGGAGGAGTTTGTTTTGAGACCTATATATTCCCTTTCCTCACTCTTTTCAGAGGTTGGACTCAGTTGGATGTTGTACTAGTGATCAGAGACATTATTATATCATATTTTGGCTAGTATTAATAGATGAGTTGCAGCTATTTCTTTGGGATACATGTGATATGGATGTTTATCATTGTTTCTTATTTGTTATCATTTGTATGAATGTTTTGTAAGATCATAAACCATTTCATGTATGTTATATGGTAATTTTCAAGTTGATAGGAAGAACACATGGTTTCTCATGCTCTGTTTTGGGAAAGTTATCATAATTTGTCCATTTTTCTTTAGTTTAGGAAGAATACATCTCATATGCTCTTACTAACTCTTCATCAGTCTTAAACCATCTCACCAAACCACCTTTAAGTGTTAAGCCTCCTACCTACCTTTCCCCTTTCAACTTTTGCAATCATATTTGATTTTCCCTAACCAAGCCTCTTTGACCTAATACCCTCATCCAACAATAACCCCACCAAATCAAATCAAAACAAACCTATGCACTTTATAACTAGCTTAAAACCCTAATCCATCCAGCCCTATTGGCTATGATCCTTTGGAGAGAGCCCTCTCCAGCTTGGTAGGGCTAGCTACCAAGTCAAAAGATTGGTCTATGGTTACCTCAGCTGGACTCCTCCTCAATCTTAGAGATCCGGAGGAGTGATAACACGAGGAAGCTAATTTAGAAACCTTCAGTACCTTGAAGCCTACATTCTTTAATGGCATGTTTTTCGCTTTTGATGACAGGTTCTCATAATTGGCCTTCGATCAAACGATTCTATGAGTGTTCAACTTCATATCACATATTCGCACTTCATAGATTGTATTGGGAGTACCTTAAGAACCATTGTCATTATTGGTGGTTTCTCTCATGCTTATTAAGGGTTCACATCATTGATCGGTAATCAAGTGGTTTCTACCTTGTTTGACTTCGAGACATTTATTTGCATGGTTAGAATCATACTATGGATCAAGAGATGTTGATAAATACCCTGAATCTAGTTTCATCAATCCAGGTTGCGAGGATATTTTATATTCATGATTATGTAGACAAATGGTTGTGGCCATGTTGTGTCTACCATATATATGATCTTATTTTTTCTATGCTTGTTCATTGAGTTCAATTTACTCTGATTATGGGAATCCCTACCTCAAAGACGATCTTCAATATATATTTGGCATTATATTCCTTTGAATGTTCCTTGCAGGTTTCCGACCATTACATATGATGTAATCCTTGGAATGATAAAGCGCTTCAATATTTTAAACTTATTTTTCAAACTTTGCACTTTAAGGGACAATCTGTTACATGCCAATTTGTCTCCATGACACTTGATTAGTTTATGGATATTATTACCATCGATGAACATGTTGAAACTATCTCCCTTTGAAGTCCAATAACTCAAAATATGTTAAAGTCCATGAGAAATTTGGGTCAAATAGCTCCCACACCTTGTTAAGTTCCACCAGCACTGATTTCTCTAGTGTTTCCCATGCATGCACTGAAATTTACTCTGAGAACAACGCGGAATTGCGCTCTGTCTGTAACTATAAACCCACAAAATTCTAGAAAGTAAGTATAAAAATTACATTCTAGAAACCTAGTTGTTCGAATATTTCCCAACTGAAAGCTTCCAGGTGATGACTATTCAAATTATAACGCTCATAAGATGCATCTCCATCCCTTTTCTCATGGTAACCTAATCCTTCACTAAAGGAGGTTCATCATTTTCTTAGGGATCCTAAACTTCCCCCTCTTTGATCTATAAAAGGGCTAGAGGGTTGAGGGATGAAGGACGTCAGAATTCATAGAATACAAATTTAGGCTGCTAGTTTGAGATTGGAGAGCTTGTTATCTAAGGAGGATATTGAAGGCATTTGGGAGGGACCTCATGGAATCAAGGCAAAGGTTGTAAGCCTCCTCTTATCTTCTGATTAATACAAATGAGCACTTTCTCCCATTGATTTTTGTCTTTTATGAATGATGAATAGTTTTCAATTGGTTATTATGTTCATTAAGGCAAGTTCAATCTCGAATTTCCTTGGTCATTAGGGTAAGTTGTTTGAATTACTATATCACATGTGATTTTGATATTTTTATAGTTTATGTTTGTAGGTTCTACTAAGCATTGAAGAGCTGCATCAAGTCACAACCATGGATCTTCATCAAGCATTTCGTGAAACTGGTAAGAGGTTTATCTATTAGTTAGACTGCTTGTAATTCAATTAAGTTCAATTTAGGGAAAGATTCAGTTCATTTGTCATGATTGTTTCTAATTTCCATTTAGGATATAGGGAGATCACTCTTGTCCACAAGAGGGATTTTCTGGTGTAACATAGAGCTGAAATAAAACATTGATACTTATTCTTCATCGATCCTTACCTTCTCCTTTTTTTTTCTGTACACACACCGAATTAGTTTCCACACCCGACAAGCACCTAGTGCCTTCTCCTCAACCATGTGCACATACACATAGTGTGGATCATACACATACAACCACACACGACATACACCACCATGCAACACATGCACCTATACCTAACATACCACGCATACATCGAAACCTAGTGTACAACACAACACAACACGTATATGTATATAATGTACAACACAAGACATACATTTGTACATAATGTGTGACACCTCAAAATGCATACACATATACCCAATATAAAACACAACACATACATTTATACCTGATGTACAATGCCACACAATACATGTACATACACCACTTGTACAACGTGTACATAATACCACATGTGCATAGTACCACATGCACGACATGTATGCAACACCACATATACATAGCACCACATGCACAACATGTACACATCACCACCTACACACAATGCCACTTGTACAGCATGTACACAACACCAATTGTACAATCATGCACACCACACCATATGTACCTAGCACCACATGTACAACATGCATGCAACACCACATGTACATAGCATTGCATATCCAACATGTACATAACATCATATGTACACAACACCGCATATCCAACATGTGCAGAGCACCATATGCATACAACACTGCATATCCATCATGCACGCATTACAATATGCATGCAACACTGCATGTCCAACTTGTACATAGCACCATATATACCAAGCACTGGATACGCAACATTCATACAACATTATCTGTACTAACACCCTATATTTAATATTTCATGAACAACATGTACACACACTACATATGCACAATACTGCAAGTGCACAATCATCACATATGCGCAAAAATACTACAACACATCTAAAACCACACTATCCTTACCAAGAAACCTTGCTTCCAGTGCCTTATTCATGATTATCCTAGCATTTCACAAACCACACTAGTTTCACTTTGCTAGTGTATCCCTTGGTATACCTTGTCCATAACATAGACATAATATAATCACATAATATCAACTCATAACCACATGATACTGACCTCATATATTTGTCATGGCTACTCTTCCCAATTGATTCATCGTAAGACCGAGAACCTCTTCATGTCATTTGCCTGTGTAAGCAATCATTCCTCCATAAGAATGATTCTGGATGACCTTGTCAGATAGTGACATATATACATAGACTCATACATACATATACATAAACATTAGCATAGAACAATCATCATCATGTCAGACAACGACATACATACATACATGTATACATTTAAATGTTAGCATTAATAATCATGATCCATGACGACCCTGTCGAGCATGACATACATACACACCTACATGTATAAACATCAACATTATCATGATCATAACATAATTACTAAATACCAAGTTCAAGGTTAAGAGAACTTCCTTTATTCATACACAACATTAAGAACAATCGTTCCCAACATAGCCATGGAAACTGACACCCTAGATCCTTTTACTTTACCTTTTTTGGCTACCTTTGTCATGACTGTATTGCCACCATCCATTTACCACAATGGACCTGTTATCATTCCAGGAAACTCTCCTAGGTTGTAGCTCAGAGATGCCTGGTAACATATAAATCTTCAATATTGTTCTCTGAACTATTGGAATGGATTGGGGTTTGGATCAAGTCAGATGATTGTTTTAACTCTGTTTTCACTCCAGACATGCATGAACACCCTCAGCTTGACAAGGCATTAGACCACTAATGCTCAATAGTTTATAGATTCAATGGATAGATGGAGAATAGTGACTGTACCAGCAGATGCATACATAAACACATATGAATGGCTAGCTAAAGAAAGTAAATGAAGCTTGCAAATCTAATTTATCAACGCAGAGATAAGATGACAGTTATCTGGCATTAGACACAGAAGAAAACCTAAATAACCTATTCAAGTGCGAGCTTAGAATAGAGGAGAAAATGGTAATTGAACATGTAACAACAAAAGAATCTTGTATTACTGGAATGAAGATGAGACGCTAGGAGGAACAGAGTATCCACAGTTTCAAAAATTTGAACCCCTATTCCTTCTAACTTTCAGCCATTTATAGGCTTTTTACAATGCTCTTGGGCTCTCTAGGGCTCGAGATGTCTTAATCTATCCCCTCTAGCTTCTAACTACTTGATGCCATAACTAGATAGACATGAGCCAAAGGTCTCTTTTCCTAACAAACACAGTGACCAAAATCTCGCAATTTCATCGTGCTGTCAAGTGGCTCACTTGTGCCAGTGATGTTCTATGACCAATTTTGTTGGTTCGGTTGCATCGTGTTGTTGTTTTTCCCCTTTCAACCAAGTATTCCATTATTTTAGTTCAACTATTTGACTGTCACAAACACTGACAGAGCCAACAACTTTCCTCCCTGGGTGACTGATGGTAAGTGGGGTACGGGGGCATATGGGCCATTGGATCGAGAGAGATGGATGGATGAGATCAATTGCCAGAGGCCTGAAGTCGTGGTAGGAGCAGAATAAGTCTGAGCCATCAGATCTCAGATGAGTAGATCAAACGGCAATCGGGCGAAGGACGTGCTCGAAAGATAACACCTGGGAGCAGTTTTACCCAAGCGGGAAATGGTTTACATCGGGCAGCCATCGAGCAGTAAGTGGTAAAGGTCGAAGCCTGCCCAATTCCATTCGAGCACCACGTAGCAGTGGAGGAGAGAGAGGAAATTGCCTTTATCGAGTGGGTATCCCTCTCGCTTGTTGCCCAAGAGATATGCACGATAGCCGTTAGATCTGGAAGGAATGATCTAACAGCGATGATTGATCGAGCATATTAGATTGGTAGGGTGAAGTGCAGGCTGTCGAATCAGTGGGAAGATCAACGATGGGGGAACACGGAGATACGGGATGTCCTTGAGAAATGTGCAAAAGGTGCATGTGGGTGGAAATGTAAGGTTTTCGGGGCAAAAATGGGTTAATTCTCGTAAGGCCAAGGCAAAAGTGGGTTTCGTTACGATGTGAGGGTTGGGTTAGGACATGAATGGGAGTGGAAGAGTGAGGAAAGTGGGGTGATGGGCCGTGTGGGAACCTTTCCACGACAGCAAAACAAACCATTTCCTTCCTTTAGCCTCCAAAATAGCAGCACTGCACCTCGGGCCAACACTGACTCCTTCTGGGGATGAAAGCCTCCCTGTGAGGTTTCAAGAAATGTAGACTACTGCCTTTCCAGTAACAACCAAAACAAATTTATCTTCTAGTGTTCCATTGGGCATGGAGTTTATTTGCATAAAAACAAAAACTGAAAAACCTATTACAATATTAAGGCCTTAAAGCCTCATATGAAGTAAAGTTTCAAAAACCGACCATTGACTGGGCCATAAAAAACACCTTTCCCCTCTAAATTTTGCAGAATGAAAGTATTGTTCATATGAACTTGAGCAATGACAAACAGTTCGGTCCATAGGGCATCAAATTTACCATGGTTTCCCTTATTTTCCTTCAATGCATCCCATTTGAGAACCTAGTCACTAACCTGAACTGTCCACTTTTTCTTTTCTATCAAAGGTTTCTTTGATCTTCTTCTGATGAATTCTTGACTTCTCCACCAGTTGTTCTCTGATCTGTTGCAATTCAACCAACTTACACATCCTCCTTGCCATATCATTCTCTTCATCCTATTCTTCTTGCAATAATTTGGCTACAGGGAGAATTAGCTAGATAGGAAAAACAACATTAATGTCATAAACCAGCTTAAATGGAGAATTTCCTATGGACTACTTGTTATTAACTCTGTCAGCCCATAGTGCAAACTTCAACTTGGAATCCCAGTTCTTTTTGTTGTCCTCCAACAGTTTTTTGATTATCCTTACAAGACTCTTGTTAGATGATTCTGCCAGGCCATTTCCTTGAGGATAATATGAGGTAGAATGCACCAATTGAATTCCCATGGATTCACACATGTCCACCAATTATTCTACCCTGAAAGTTACTCCATTATCAATGACTAGTTTGGTTGGGCAACCAAATCTAGTGAAAATATTCTCATTCAAGAACTTTATGATAACCTGATGATTAACATTTTTAGTGGGTATATCCTCAATCCATTTGGTAAAATAATTAGTGGCTACCAAGATCCATTTGTGATGGCCACTGGAATGTGGATTGATCTCACCTATGAAGTCCAAGCCCCACTGCTGGAAGGGACCATTGGCATGTACTAGCTTCAAGGGAAGAGATTTTAGTTGTTGTCTTCCTGCAAACCTCTGACATTTGTCACAAGACTTCACAAAAGAAAACACATCAGAAAACAGATTAGGCCAATAATACCCAGCTCCCAGGATCTTGTGGGTTGTGGTTTTCCAATAATGATGCCCTCCACAGATGCTATAATTGAACTGGTGCGTGACTTCCACATATTGTCCTTTGTCTAGACATCTCAAGAGGATCCATGATGGGTCTTTCTAGTAAAGCAGGCTTTTATTAATGCAGAATTTGGCAGATCTGAGCTTAATGGCTTGGGTTTGACTTGAGCTAAGCCCTGGAGGGACTTCGAGCTTCTGCAAAAAATGAAATACACTGGAATACCATTCACAGGTGGCTATATTTTCAGCCAAAAACTGATTCTACTCTTGGCCTTTTGTTGCTTCCTCTGTCCACTCACCACCTAAATTTGAACCCATGCAATTGATGTCTAACAAACTACAATTTTCCTCATCCATAAGCTTAGCCAAGCCCTGGCCTTTGACAAGCTTGGTGGCTTCACCTCTATGTTGAACTCTATGAATTTTGTAATCCATTTAGCTCTCTTTCCATCAATATCTGGCTGAGTTAGGACATCTTTTATTTAGGCTGAAGGTACATATGCAACCACTTTGGAATCCAGAATATAAATTCTGAATGCCTTTAAAGATTTTATGAGAGCATAAGCTTGTTTCTCAATAAGGTCATACCTTGGTTCAACATCCCTCAGAGTTTTGCTGAAAAATTCCATAGGATGCTCTACACCTTCATCATTTTTCTATAATAGAACTTTTGCAAGTGTATCATAAGAGGCAAAAGAGAAGATATAAAACTCCCTGGCATAATATGGACTAATTAGAGTGGGAGCTTCCGTGATATCTTTTTTGATGGCTTCAAAAGAGCTTCTTGCACCATCTATCCATTTTATTTCTGATCCTTTCCTCAACATGGAAGTGATGTGTTTTACTAGCTCTACAAAGTTTTGAATAAACCTCCTGAAAAAGTTAATCTTTCTTAGGAAATATTGAATGTGCCTCTTTGACCTTGGGATGGACAATGTTTGAATTGCTTGAACTCTTGCTGGACCGATCTTCACACCTTCAATAGAAACAATGTGTCCTAGAAGTTTGTCTTCTTCTAGAGCAAACTCTGACTTCTTCGGGTTCACATAAATCCCAAACTGTCTGCACTTTAGGAACACCTTCTTCAAATGTTACAAATGGTCCTTGTGCCTGCTGGAAAATATTGTTATGTCATCAAGGTAAATAATGACAAACTTGTCCTTCTCTCCCGCAAAGGCTATGTCCATGGTCCTCTAAAAAGTAGACCCAGCATTCATCAGTCCAAAAGGCATCTTGGAGTACATGAAAGTGCCCCAAGGAGTAGTGAAGGCGGTCTTTTCCTAATCTTCCGGATGTACAACAATCTGATTGTAACTTGAAAATCCATCTAAGAAAGACATGACTCTAGCCCCTGAATCTTTTTGCAGCAAGTGTTCCATCTTAGGCAGGGAGTAGTTGTCTTTTCTAGAGCATTTGTTTAGATTCCTGAAGTCAACACAAAGCATGATTTCTCCATTCTTCTTTCTTACTACCACAAGGTTAGCTACCCACTTTTAATACCTTAGGGGAACTATGATCTGGGCATCCAACAGTTTCTTAATTTCCTTTTCAATCAAAGGTAGTAAGAGAGGGCTGATAGGTCTTAACTTCTGCTTAAAAGGGATGGTGTTCTTCTCTAGTGGAATCTTATGTTGAATGATGTTTGTGTCATAGGTCTTAAGATCACTATACTCCCAGGCAAAAATATCAGCAAATTATTTCATCAGGGTGCAATACTTAGAACTTTGGGCAGAAGACAAGTGGGTGGACAGATTTATGTACTTTGGATGGTCTGGACTCTCTACATTATGTCTATGAATTGTAGACTCATTTTATTTTTTCGCAGGCTTATAAGGTACATCATTATGATCAAACAGCTTCTCTAGAGGCACCAATCCTTTGGGTATATGGTTACTAGGCAGCTAAACAATGTTATCCTAACCAATTTGGTCATTTAGCTTAGACTGGTTTCATTCTTCAATGGTTTCATTTTCTTGGTCAATGTGCATTTCAAAAAATTCATCAATGACTTGTAAAAACCTATTAATTTCATCATCATCTTCAAAATCTTTCTAGTATTTGACGTTGTCAAGCATAGATGGTCTATATTTCACCTGAAATTCATAAGTCAATTTAGGAGGCAAAGGAAGGATAAATGTGCTAGCAGACATAGCAAGGGAATCATCAAGCTGGTTCTTCATTCTAAGGATGTAAGAAGTGTTGAAACTATTAAAAGAACCCTTTAGCTTCCATACCTCATCTCTGTATGCTTTCAACCTTGGATTCTTTGCTTGGAAAGTTTTGTTCACCTGCTAAATGATAAGGTCTGCATCTCCAAACACCTTCAGTCCTTCGATGCCCATTTCTTTAGCAGCGTTTAATCCCAATATCAAAGCTTCGTACTCTGCTATGTTATTTGTGACCTGAAAATTTAACTTGAAAGATAAGTTAATGCATTCTCGTGTGGGGGACACAAAGACTACACCTGCCCCTGCATCTTCCTTAGAGAAAGCTCCATCAAAGAACATGTCCCAAATTTGTGGGCCTTCTTCCTCTGTGATCTGGCGAACCGGTTTCCTAAGATGTATGGAGGCCAACTGGGATTCTTCAATCTGAAGAATACAGGCTCCAAAATCAGTGTCGATAGCATAGATGGGATGATTAGTGTGATTCTTTTCATCATTGATGATATAATCCAACTCAGCTTCTCTGTATAATCTCCTACTCTCACCTCCAAAAACTGGGATAGTAGCATAGGACAAATCATTTTGCAATGTTCCAACTAATCTCTTGATCCAACCTCTGGAAAGCAACATGCCAAAGTTGGGGGATACGTCTGCTACCACAATATCCATCATCATGCTCTTCATGGGAAGTTGAGACAAGGTGATGGCTAGGTCTTTGATTAATCCCAAACATTTCACTTTTCTAGAGTAAAAAGAAAATAGATCATGATAAGGCTTGGTAATGTCAAGACCCAACTCATCCATGACAACCTTGGGTATTGGATTATGGCTGGTTGCTTTGTCCAAAAGGTAGTTGTGAAGGATTTTGTCATGAATAGTCAAAGAGACATAGAATGATGGGGAGTTGTCATCATAATTTTCAATCATTGGGCTGAGAACAATAGCTGGTTTTCCATCTTGCAGATTTATATAGTTAGTGGAGGCTTGGATGGCTTTAGGCTCAAGGGCCTCAAGGATAGATATTTTGAAGGACTCATTCTTCACTAGTTCAATTAGAGGTATAAGTATTCTTAGCTTCTGAATTTCTGATTCAAAACTGAAAGGAGAAGGAGACTTGTTAAGGCCTCTTACCTCATGATCTGGAGCTTTGAGGATGATGGGATCAACTGCCGGTTGTTTCTGCTCATTAGCTTGTTGTATTGCAGGGACAACAACTTTCTGAACAGGAGTTTCCTTGACATTATCCATCTTCGACCTTAGATCATATTTGTGTTGATCACCAGTTTTTAGAATAGCTCCACCATCCCACTCTTGTCTGATTTGGTCATTGAATAATGACTTTTCATAGGCAGCTATGGTCAAAAAGGAGGCACTGCCTTTGTCTTCCATATAATGGATCTCATCATCTTCATCAAACTACTCCTCTTCCATGACTACATTCTGAAAAGGGGTCTTCACCCTTTGGTCTTCATTGGCATCTTTGCTTCTTTGCAGAATCTGCAACTTCTCATTAGCTCTTCTATATGGATTTGGATTTCTAGGAGAAAAGGTATTAGGAACTCTTCCTTTCCTAGGGTGCTGCTCAACCTGTAATTTGGAGATTTCAGAGGCTAATGACTCTATCATCTTGGTCATTTTATCTATCTTGGGATCTAAAGATGATGAAGGTTCACCCCTCTATCTCCTTCTATCAACATTCCCCTTGAGCTTCTCTGCAGCCATGATGTTTGATTCTACTTCTAAGGCTGCATCTTGCATATCAGCCAAGGTAGCACATCGTCTCTCCCTCAACAATAGATAGAAGTTATAATTAAAGGCACTAGCATAGGTGAGTTTAGCAGAGGTAGTGGTGGGTTTTACTTCAACTGGTATCTTGCTATACATGCGATTAAACCTGTTATTAAAATCAAACAACAACTCACCATTTTCCCTCTTTAAGTTCCAAAACTCGGTGTGGTAGTAGAGTAGATCCTTCTTATCCCCCAACGCTTTAGGAATACATCATCTAAAGCCTCAATATCTGCTATAGACCTTGCAGTCATTTCTCTAAACCATTTTCTATCCTCTCCATCTAGACTTTGGACAAAGACTTTCATCCATACATCATCTTCACTAATGTCTAGGTTATCAACTTAGCTATAGAATGATTCAAGATGTTCTTCAGATATAACACCTTCAGTCCCAATGAAATTAGGCATATACTTCTGACATTCTCCAATAGGCATGGCATTCAAAGGAGTGGGCAGAACTAGAGGTCCATACATAGCAGCTATGATTCTTTCCATTTTGGTAGGTGTTGTTGTAGCTATGATGGCTATAAGGGTACTAGAGGTCTGAATGACAGAGGGTTAAGGAGTGACTGACAGGACTAAAGGAGTATGATGGATAGGAGGAGAGGTTTCCTTTGGGATTACAACGAAAGAAGAACCTAAAGAATAAGGAGCTCTATGAATCTCTGAGATTTTTTCTTCACTCCTAATATTAGATGCTATACTCTCAACATGTATTTGTTCTATTACATGATTTTCTTGAAGAGATATAGAATATTGTTTAGAGCTAATTGAACCTAATGCTCCTTTCAGTAACACCTTTCTTTCTTTGATGATCTTTTTAGGGTTAGGTACTGGGTCAACTTGTGGCTTCTGAGGATTTCTCCGAGTATGCCTCCCAAATTGAGCCAGAACTATGGAGTGGAGTTGCCAAGATGTTTGTCCTCCAATAGAGTCACCATATAGATGATTACAACCCAAATAGTGTCCAGACTTTGTCTATCATCAAATTTGGATCAGTGTTGTCCCCCAGGGAAGCTGAGCTTTAGTCTCCTCTCCCTGGCAACAACACCAATTATGTTATTACTCCAGGAAACTCTCCTAGGTTGTAGCTCAGAGATGCCTCGTAACATATAAATCTTCAATATTGTTTGTTGAACTATTGGAATGGATTGGGGTTTGGATCAAGTCAGATGATTGTTTCAACTCTGTTTTCACTCTAGACATGCATGAACACCCTTAGCTTGACAAGGCTTTAGACCACTAATTCTCAATAGTTTATAGATTCAATGGATAATTGGAGAATACTGACTATATTAGTAGATGCATACATAAACACATATGAATGGCTAGCTACAGAAAGTAAATGAAGCTTGCAAATATAATTTATCAATGCAAAGATAATATGAAATTTATCTAGCATTAGACACAGAAGAAAACTTGAATAACCTATTCAAGTGCAAGCTTAGAACAGAGGAGAAAATGGTAATTGAACATGTAACAACAAAAGAAACTTGTATTACTGGAATGAAGATGAGACGCTGGGAGGAACAGAGTATCCACAGTCTCCAAAAGTTGAATCCCTATTCCTTCTAACTTTTAGCAATTTGTAGGCTTTTTACAATGCTCTCGGGCTCTCTAGGGCTCAACATGTCTTAATCTATCCCCTTTGGCTTCTAACTACCTGATGCCAGAACTAGACAGACATGAGCCAGAGGTCTCATTTCCTAACAAACACAGTGACCAAATTTTGGTAGTTTCACCGTGTTGTCAGGTGGCTCGCTCGTGCCAGCGATGTTCCATGACCATTTATGTTGGTACGGTTGCATCGTGCTATTGTTTTTTCCCCTTTCGACCAAGTATTCCGTTATTTCAGTTCAACTGTACGACTGTCACAAACACTAACAAAGCCAACAACTTTCCTCCTCGGGTAATTGATGGGAAGTGGGGTACGGGGGCATATGAGTTGTTGGATCAGGAGAGATGGATGGAGGAGATCAATCATTGAAGGCCTGAAGTCATGGTGGGAGTAGAATAAGTCCAAGTTGTTAGATCTCATATGAGTAGATCGAATGGCTATCGGGTGGAGGAGGTGCTTGAAAGATAACACCCAAGAGCGGTTTTACTCAAGAGGGAAATGGTTTAGATCGGGCAGTCATCGAGCAGTAAGTGGTAAAGGTCAGAGCCTGCCCGATTCCATTCATCAGGCACCACGTAGTAGTAGAGGAGAGAGAGGAAACTACCTTTATCAGGCGGGTATCCCTCTCGCTTGTTTCTCAAGCGATATGCACGATAGCGATTAAATCTGGCGGGAATGATTTAATGGCGATGATTGATCGAGCATATCATGTCGATTGGGTGAAGTGTGGGTTGTCGGATTGATGGGAAGATCGATAGTGGGGGCACATAGAGGTATGGTATGTCCTCGAGAAATGTTCGAAAGGCTCATGTGGGTGGAAAGGTAAGGTTTTCGGGGAAAAAATGGGTTAATTCCTGTAGGGCCAAGGTGAAAGTGCGTTTCGTTACGATGTGAGGGTCAGGTTAGGACATGAATGGATGTGCATGGGAGTGGAAGAGTGAGGAAAGTGGGGTGATGGACCATGTGGGAACCTTTCCACGATAGAAAAATAGACCATTTGCTTCCTTTAGACTTCAAAATCGCAGTGCTACACCTTAAGGCTAACAAGACCCAACCATTCCAACCGACTGTCATAGTCTTACCTTCTGTTGTGCTTACTCATACACTGAGCTTCATTCATGTCTTGCATTATATATTGAGTATCACACAAATCTCTCGGAGCTTCATTAACTTTCCTCCTTCCCAACCAATTTCTGAGACTCCAAACATAAAAGGCAAGAATAAGAAGAAACCAAGAGAAAACCATGAAAACCAATAACAGCACGACTCCACAAACAAAGTGGCATGATCATGCACTAGACATAGAAAAATCGCAAATCAAGCTCAATAAATACTAAAAGACCAAAAGCACAAGACTAGCAACAAACACCATGACTCAATCCCCGTGGTTCCCAAGGAAAGCTCAATCCTAGCCTTCTTCAAGATTTCGTGGCAATCTCTTCACCATGTAATCCCCTACATCATACTACCATATACACATACTGTCAGTGCATAAAAAAAAAAAATACATTGGTTACCTTACTTTGTTGCGCCAAGCACATTGCTTGCAACTGAACACATCCATGCCATCTCTCAAGGGACTCCAATTCCCTTAACAAATCCTCCTACAACTAGAGGTTCACTAATATATCCGTTCATGACAATAGCGCATATCCACATAATGTCAGAAAAACTCAAGGTTAAGAATACTCCATGTATGCAAGGCACTCATTCATTTGGAATTAGGGTTTCCAAACATAGCCAAAGGAATTCTTGTCCAATTCCTTTCTTTTATCCTTTTTACCTTGCTATAATCGAGGCTTACTATGTACTATCACATCACCCAACTATTAGTTATATAAACACATGAAGTGTTACCTTGTCACGCTAATACCTAACATGTTATCTTGCAACTGCTCACACATGTCAACCACATGTTCCAAATATCAAGATAAACATATCTATCAATTTGAAATCAACCTTTACCAAGACTAACAATCACATCATAATCCATATTCGACTCAGAGTTATTAGACATAATGCTACAAATATCACCCACTATACTCAAGTACATATCAACTGTCTCAACTCATATGTATTAGTAAAATCATCTTAAAATAGGATCATTGTAACACATAATCATATTATGAAACTCATCAAAGTTTCAACCAACTTGTAAACTTAACATGTTAAATAAATCAACTAGATGATATGATAGACACCAAACACTTAACATCAAATAGATGACATAATCAGGAATGAAGCACCAATTATACTACATAAGCAAACTCATATCTTAGTGTACCTGAGGAGAGGCTTTCTTATTTGCACAATCAATCTAGTTAGCAAGATATAACTTTAGAACATGTCAACTCACACATAAATAAGATAATGATATCCATAACAAAAATTAAGTAACATGTTCACATCATAAACTCATAAGCATTTATCGTTCATGCATAACAGCCACATGTGCAAAGTCATCACAAATATGTTAGCTCATACCTAAATATCGTAACCATAACCATATACATATTCCAATCCAATTTAGCATGATACATATATCATCAAAATATTAATGTTATAACCCTAATCATCAAGTTAAATAACATATAAAAACAACAAGTTAACCTATAGCATACTCATCAACAAATTATGACATGAGCATCAAGTTATCTAGCATAAATAAAAATAGCAATGCATAGAACCATAGGTTACTATCATTCATGACTATCTGACTCATGTGTATATGACTATGTTTATCAACTAACATCTATAATAAATGTAATCATAACATCAAAACACATGTACATAAACCTAATGCATATAACAGTCCTTGACTTACATACATGCATTACGATCTTCTCTTACCCCAAAGTCCAATGCTGCAACCTGATTATGATGATTTGCATCTCTTGTTCTATCTCGACCAACACATTAGCATTATAACAACCAATATTACCATGATGACCTAAATTGCACACTATGAATTCACAAGGCATATTTGACCTACTATTCATGCATAACCAAGACCATACATACATAACAACTACATATAGACATATAACACATGTGTGCAAAACCATGTACACACCATTCTAGCTAGAGTCTAGTCATCACTACACAAACCTTGATCTCATGCATGAAAACAACAACTACCTCATGTGCATTTGATAACATGTGAACACTGACGTACATCATAATGCATAATAAACCATACACACATGAATACATACTGCACAACAACACCTTCAACCTTCACATGGCGGGATCACTACAACCATGATCAATACTAAGCAATGCAATGGGCACATGGACTACATGAATAAGGAACATATATGAAACCGACATGAAAGCATGATGAACAGATATCCCAAGGAGAGTGCAACCACGCTCTAATACCATTATGTAACACCCTCCTCCCACATCTACCCATGCAACTAACCAGCTGGGGTAAACATGCGACGAGAGGCCACTACGATAAGATTCAACCTCCTTGGTGACTTTAAGGAAATGGAATTGGAAAAAAATTACACAGATTCATTTAATATCATCAACATAACCTTCAGGAGAGAGGTCAACCACTGGGACATCATGTCCTTGGGTCCCACTGTTGTTTGAGAAACTTAGGGCAGAGTAATACTCCCTAGACACTTCCCAAGTGAGTTATAATGCTCCCCAGACACTGCCCAAGTGAGTTAGTCTCTAAACTAACGCTCTGTTTTGCTAGCATTCTAGGATTTGAGCCACCTTTTTCATCCCAGAGCTCGAGACAATGCCTAGAAAGGAATGATAACTTAAAAACAATAATATAACATGGAAATGACAATGCCAAAGAAAATACTTGTTCAAGAACTTAACTGGACCCCTACTAACCATGATAGGCATTTCGTCAAACATATCATGAAAATGTAATCTACGTGTGTAGTTAACAGATCTAAGCATACGAGTCTCATACTTATCTAAGATTCGCCATGAAGCATTGATGCCTTAACACATTAACTTCCATTCCATCCATTAGATGATAGATACATTTTTTATTCATTTACAAATAGAAACATGATGAGAGCCATACATAGCTACTATCATAAAACATGTACATAACTAGCATACTAGGGACAAAAATATCAATGAAATCATAGCCATGTATACCACACATAATCCATCATAATAATCATAGAAATACAAGGAGAAATAACCTTTCATTAATGATGCAAGATCCAAACCCGGGATGAGACTTCCATGTTCCACCTGACCGTAGAATGTTTGAGCCAAATCTCTCTTCAGCCATTCACCACCATGCCATATTCAAAGCATGAATGTGGGATCTCATAGAACACATCAATAAAAACTCATCTAAGGCTTCCAGAGCCCATCCACCTCAACCCATCAAAAAATGATTCCACCTCACTACCAGACATCACAAAACCATCATCAGATCGGTCTCTATCCCAACCTTCCAGGGCTCCAGAGCGTTTTTCTAACTTGGCTCCCAGGACTAGTAACTCAACCCATGACTTTTGTTGGGCTCTATGCTGGAAATAATACTGAGGGGGGGGGGGGGTCAATCAGTATTATCAATTTAACAATTTTCCTTTCCATAAAACAAATTGATATAACACTACTTAAGTTAATAAAACCTGCGTTACACGCAACTGTGTTTAGAGAAAAACATGATATCTTGCAGACTTCTAATTTAGTTAGTTGATTCTTATTATGTGTATCAGAACCATAAAATAGTAATCAAGTGCAGTAAATAGTACAAGCAATCACACACATGAACACAAGATGTAAGGTGGAAACCCAATGTGGGTGAAAACCACCTGCTGCAATTCATCTCTATCTTCTTTTAATAAGAAACTTCTTTTTACAATGTTTTTGTACTGGTGCAGTCTTATACCAGTACGTAGGCTTCTACCTACAGAAGGCTACAACCTTCTCTTATTCTCCAGCTTCTTCTGGAAGGGAGCTACAACCCCCTTAGCTCTTGTACTAGCTGATGTACTAGTACGTAGGTGCTGACCTACAGAAAGCTACAACCTTCTCTTTTCTTCCAGGGACCATGTTTCATAAATTTTTAGACTGGATCCATCAATGACATCAATCAAACATCAAAGATATATGCATCAACCAATCTCCTTTGCACCAAACAAAAATTGAATCAAACAATCACTTCTCTGAATGTTGTAGCCAGAATATAGTAACAGTAACCAGAAACCAATCCTGAACCCAGAACACTATAGCACTAAACAGAAGTAGCTAAAACAGATTTTATGAGACGTACGCTACTTCAATATGTAGAACCTGCATGCATACACTACTATATTAAGGAAAACCTGCGTATACGCCATTTTGAATTACCGGACCAGCGTGTATATGCACTTTTTCTATGCGGAACCTGCGTAAAGATCTGTAAAAGATAATTTACCCTTTTCAACAATTTAGACATCAGTTATACCCAGATCATCAGATTTATAGATCAAGTCATGCACCAAATATAACAGATCAAAATCACATAAATATACTTCTCTTCAAGCCTTAAGATCTTGACCCATCAATATACCTTATCCTTCTTCTAATGCTTAGGTTCCTCCTTGATTCAGATCCAGCTATGCACCATAACCCAATAAACAGTATTATAGATCTTGCTCTTCATAAGATGTTCAACCCTTGAGTACCTTTGCCTAATGATCTCCTTCCCCTTTTATATTCTTTGGCCTTACTCAATACCATGGTCCAAAACCACTTAGAACCAATACCTGGGTCCAAATACCTGGGTTCAATAATTCGGACAAGATACCATTGTCCAAAAACCATAGGTCTGAATACCAAGGACCAAAAACCAAGATTTCCAAACTGTCCACGCTTTTTTGTGCATGAAATTGCATGTATACGCATACACCCCTTTTGGTCTGTGAATCCGTGTGTATACGCGGCTTGGTCAACGGGAACCTATGTATACCTCCTTTTCCTTTATTTTGAGAGCTTGTGACCCTGAATTGTCATCTGAGTGATTTGCCGAGTGAGTTCCCATCAAGGACAATACCTGTGCCGTAGTGCCAAGCCTGTGTCATAATGCCAACAATCTCCCCCTTTGGACTTGATGGAAACCCCAAGTCACTCTCCCCCTTTGTCATCAAGGGAAAAGGGTTATGCTCCCCTTGAGTACATGCTGAATTCTTTGATCTGCTAAAGAGTGTTGTTGATGCTCCCCCTGACTGTAAGCAAGGTCTGCAAAAACATGTTCTACAAGAAGAACATGACTCTATACATCATAAATGACCTTCCTATCACCAAATATTCATACATACATCCATCTTCCAACCAAGTGGGGATATATCAAGATTGACTCATCCACCCAACCAAATGGGGATATACCAAAAGCAAGAACATTACATCATTCATCCCATGCATAGTGGGGAAACCAAAATAGGCCGTTAAATGACCTTGATAATAAAATATATACATGTCATAGAGACAAAATATCTAAAACAAGACTATGATAGTCATCAACAGCATCTATCAATCACCATCCAGACCATCAACCATGATCTCCCTCTACACGTGTTCCACCTGAATCAAAAACAATTATGAAGTTGTACCAAGTTCTTCTAAGATAATGCCAACAATGCATTATTAGAAGTATATGCTCCCCCTGAACTTGTGCTAGATGGTCTCTATCAGACCCATATCAAACTCTTTTCATCCCGAGTCTGGCCCACTATTTTTCTTCAAACCAACATACACATGATTATATCCACAGAAACAGCCGTATGTACACAGATGCTCTTCATGAAACTCATGTACAACCACTTTTCTCTGAAACAGATAAGTGTCAACAGTAATATGATGCATCAACTACTCCCAGCTTCTGTCTGAGGTATTCAAATGTCTCCCTGGGCAGTGGTTTGGTGAATATATCAGCAACATGTTCCTTGGAGGGAACATACTCTAATTTGGCCTTTTGTTCAAGCACTTGTTCCTAGAGAAAATGATATTTGATAGGTATGTGCTTGGTCTTTGAATGCATGACTAGATTCTTTGAAACAATGATGGCACTTTTATTATCACATAAAATGGAGATAGGTGGAGTACAAGTGATTTGAATGTCTTGCAATGTTTGCATCATCCAAAGGAGTTGTGTGCAGCAAGATGCAGCAACCACATATTCTTATTCAGTTGTAGATAATGCAATTGAACTTTGTTTCTTGTTGAACCAAGATACTAATATGGAACCTATAAAGAATGCACCACCACTAGTGCTTTTTCTGTCATCCACACTTCCTGCCCAATCTGCATTTGTATATGCATGAAGTGTGAGATCTGTATCTCTAGGATACCATAAGCCATCGTTTTGTGTTCCTTGAAGATATTTGAAAATCTTTTTAACTTCCTGAAGGTGTGCTTCTTTTGGATTTGCCTGGAATCTTCCAACTATTCCCACTGCATGCATGATGTCTAGTCGAGTACCTATCAGATAGAGTAGACTACCAATCATGGCGTGGTAGGTACTTTTGGCATTTTGAGAGGGCCTAAGGTGGCAAATCTGGGTCACATGTGTCACCACTCATAAGGTGCCATGTGGAGTGATGAAGTCATATCAGAGATCGCATATCGGAGGTTGAGGATGTCAACACTTTATAATAGTTTTCAATTGGAAAGTGATGATAAAGGGCTCTGATATTAGGGTTGGCACAAAGTCCATAAGAAATTATAGAACCAAGGGTGATAAGCTCTTAATAAAAGAAAACAACCCCGGGAAGGAACAAAAGGCCCTAACGCCTTAAGGCTAAGCCTCTAGTCACCACACCCAGTCCCATGGAGGAAAATAGAAAGGGGCTAAACAAAAGGGGCCAAGGACATCAAAACTTTATTTTCATAATGTCTTTAAGCATAAAAGTCTCGATGAGTAAAATCTATGATATAACACTATCACAATAATACATGACATAATGGGCTATGATAGTGTAATACAGAGAGTTATGAGATGTATGAGTCGAAGGTTGCAAGATTGAATGCGGGAACAAAGCAGTTGATCTCATAAGTAATGGAGATTGTCAAAAATCATTGGGTCAAGGTAGCAAGGACCACAATCCACAGGAAAGAGTGTTGGGTCTCCCTTTAGGTGATGCAATCCATCTCTGTGCTCTGACTCATGTCCTCATTGAGATAAATGGAGGTATGGGACTCAAGAAGCAGTGTGAAGGTCACCTGGGAATTAATTTCTGAACATGGAGATCCACATATTTAGACAATGAAGGACTACCAGGTCAATCTCTGTTTATGCTTTGTGACAAGCAACCGACAATTTATCGCTCCCAGCTCTAGAGAGTGGGGAATTCAAGCAGTTAAGGTGAAAGAGTTAGGTGAACCGACCAAGAAGCTAAAGAGGCACATCATGGAAAAGATGTGGCTCGTTCATAAGTGATCACAAGAATGGCAGGGAGATATGTTCCTAAGCCATCATTCAATTTTCCATTTGTCTGTTGTTCTATAATTTTTGCATTTTCAAGAACATAATCAAATCCAACTGTAATGATTTTGGGTAGTAGAACCATCGCACCCTAAAACATCTAGTTGATTAGACAGTTGGAGCTCATTGAGATATTTTGTATTTGTTGTTCAAATCTTCCCCTCTCCTTATAAATATAGGATAGAAACACTTAAGAGAGGTTCCCAAATTCTGCATTCTAGAGGCCCTCTGTTTGCAGAGAAAGTTGCTCCACTTTGGTTCAATTTGCTTCTTCATGTGGTGCTCAGGCATATACAATTTTTAAATGTGATGGACTCGTGATTTGGACTCCATCTTCAAAGACTAATGAAGCATTTTTGTTGATACCAATGAGAGCGATGTGTCACATGTTTTCCCCTTTGTATATCACTTTATGTATGTCTTTCCTCCTCTGAAATCATGTAATGAAGTTGTTGGTTTCACTCTCATTCATGGTTGTATGTTTGCTGCTAAGTAGTAAAACTACTTGTGTAAAAACAAATTTACTTGTGTTATTTGATAGCCTGGGTACTTGTATGTAAGCACGGATTTATTTAAGCTAATTAATGAAAAATGTATTCATGGGGCATAGAGCTTGAGACCGTAATTCACGCTCTGCCTTTTCTGCATTTTCACTTCCTCACTCTTCCATATTTCTGTTGGAGATTATTCCTTGGGATTTTATGCTATGTCCAACCCTCTGCATCAATTTCCCTCCTTTCCTTCCTCCTGTTAACCTATACTATAAAAGCAATTTTAAGATGCATATTGTTGTGTGTTGGCCACCAAAACCAAGACATTTCTATTTGAGATTGGCCATATTTACCCCCTGAGTATTTAGATCTATACATTTTCTTGAGTATGCCTTGATGAAGGACTATTGAACCAAGCCCCTGAATTATCTCTTTTCACATTACATGAAATATGGAGTGCATCAGAAAGCCCTATTGATAATCTTCGAAAGAACTCCTCTCAGATGCACTAGGCACTGGCCTCTAATCAACCCAGAGGTTGTATCCAGGAGGCTTCTATATCTTCTTAAGCACTTGTGTGACAGGAGATATAAAAAGATACAAAATGTTGTATAATCATCTGGATTGTACATGCGATGCATGGAGTCTTAGGAATGCCTATGAGGATTGCGCAACTAATATTGAGGAATTTCCATAATTAATAGGGGCTAATTCCCAAGGAAACAACACAAGGAAATAGGGACTTGGGTAAGCCAAAATTTAGTTAAGTATTGGCCTCGGCTTGTTTAGGAAGCTATGAGATAGCTAAAGATAGTGTAGAGGTTGCTCGGGCTTGAGAAAAGCATTGTAATCTTCTCATATTGTCTGACTAACGCAATATATAGATAGCAGGGGGTTTTAGCTGTGGCTTTCCCTAGGAAATCATTATGTAATGTGTTTATTGAATTCTTTCTCTTCTATGCTTCGTGATTTCGCAGTCATTTAATTATTTTCGTTGATGGGTAGAGTAGATTCAAGTCTATTATTTTAGTAAATTACAATTAACAGTTTGAATATACAAGGAATTTCTACAATCATATGGATAGCCCTTTTTCCATGAACAATGGGGGCTAACATGACATCATGATCCTCTCAAGTTATTATTTTGAAAATGGAAAGGTAAACTTATGAGTGTCATAACTTATCTCTATGGACTCTGATTGAGGTAATTCTTTCCCCTAAAAGACAACATTTGATGCCTCAAAATGCTCATAGAAGGTTTCAAAACCCAACTTGCCAAATTGGGTCCCACTAGTAAAAATGGCCTTGTGAGATAATTCCTCCAATTTTCCAATCCAAAAGCATCGATTTGGATGAAAAATAATATTATGATCTAATATAGATTGGAAGGTTGGCCTTAATGGGGAAAATCCTTCTTGTGACAAAGTTTCCACAGAGCCAACGTCGTTGGGGATATATCCCCCCTATGGCCAAAGATTTTCATAGAGGATGTATAAGAATATGGAGCCATGATAGACAGACATACCTTCCACAAAGCCAATGCCATGGGGGAAATATTCCACCTATGACTGGGGAATGCCATGAAGACTGCAAAAAAACATGGATTTGTAACACATGGGCCAAGAGATTTCGAAAGGAATGTATTATGAAGGGATGTATTAGGGTCAAAATTTTTTACTACATGGGGAGGGACAATCACACCATCCCCTCTTAAATGTGATGGGATGCGGCAAGGTGGTGAGATCCCTCCCCTTCCTTCATTGGCACATATTATAACATCCTAAATAACACCCTAAATAAAGGGAAGTAGCAATTTCTAAAATTGTAAATTTGAATTATTAAATGTATATAAATTAAATGTTTTTTAAGTAATAAAAAATAAATCTTATTAAAAGTTATGAAAGTTTTTTATATCTTAGTTATGTAAGTGACTACTTAGCCATCTTATTAATTAGTTATATAAGTGACTACTTAGCAATGCAACTTGATGTTATGAAATGCTATATTATTTACTTCATAGTCAAATTTGATTATTCATCTTTGTGATAACCATCACAAATTTTGTCTTCTAATACTTCACCTTCCACACATAACATCTCTTCAAACAACCTTTCACGCATCACTCTTCATATATGCTTGCGAAATCTTTTGCACTCTTCGTACATACTTGAGAATTCCCTTACACATTACATATGCTATACTTCTTCGGCACATACTTGAATTATATAAACTTAATTTTTCATATATTTTCATATACCTTTAATTTTCTTCACTGCACCTCTTCTTATTAGATTAAGCACATTCCATCCCTTATACTTTTCCACATAGTTAATCTCTTTTTTACTTTTCTACATTGTTACTCTCTTCATAAATACACTGATATTAACACCTTACTCATCATCTAATACCGTGAAGCCTTATTCTAACAATGACATATATCCTGAGGCCATGTCTCATGAGGTATTATTCCATGGACCTCTCAAATGTAAAGATAACATAAATTATATAATGCTTAGTATATGTTTTATTGTTTACATTTATTGAAAGTTTATATTAATTTAACATTTTTATTTATTTTTAATGTTTTTACTTACAAGTTTTGGAGAGAAAATCATCAACAATAATATAAAATAAAATTGCTCATTGTATTGCTTTTAAAAAGACTTACTAGGTGTTAGATGCTGAGCTTTCACTTAGTGACCTTCTAAAAATTGAGATGTATATGTGTGCGTATTTACGCTAGGATGAGATGTATATACAACTCAACGAGTCTTTCTTAATAACAAATTTTGATCACCTCATCATATGGAACACTGATCCTTCTATTATATCTCTATAAGCTATTACCATCCAACATATATCCTTTGTGTTTAACTATTTTTATGGTCTAATTATTCAATGTTATTTTTACTTCTTTATACCATTATCTATATGTTGTTGTTAGTTTAATATTTATTTTTGATATTATTCCTTAGAGGTGAAGTTGAAAATATGTGAGGCCTGTGATTAAGAGTGTCAAGTTTCTTTTTATATAAGTTATATCAAAACCATATTTAGTTCAAATATTAGATTATTGATGCTACTTAATATTAAATTCATTGTACTAAAAATATATTTTAGGCCATGGTGATTAGTATTAAGGTTGAATTTTCATCATGTCATGTAATGTCCACAAATTCTTAGTACATGTAGTACTAGAAGTAGTTCAAAATCATAAGTGGAATAGTTATTTTCATGTAGCCTAATTTTCCTCAAAACATAGGCAGTTTCTTTTCCATATTGAATTAATACTCTATTTAGCCTTTCCTTTGATGCATAAATGTGTACTAATAAATCTTGTTCCATATTCCTTACTTCAATATTGGAGTTTTCTGATCACACAAATATTTGGTTTTCCTATTCAATGGCCATTAGTCTCTCACTAAAAGGTAAACAAGTTGGGTTAACTAGGCCTCAACCATGACACAAATCCCCCACCACGAAAATTGATAGTTTTTAAGTCTCTAAGTTGGCTTTGTCTCAACTTTAGTGTCATGTACCTAAGGAGTTGTAGAGGTTATGTCTAGCTCTTTATGTAGAGTACTTGAAGAGTAGTAGTGATTGTGTTTAACTCTTGGTACCAAGTACCTAAAGGCTTTGAGTTAGCTTGGTCTCACCTTAGTATTGTCTTTGGTTTGTATGTGTATACTTTGGGAGAAACTTATCCTTTGACTTGCACAATTATTTTGGCATTAAGAAATGAAAGAAACCATTTATGACAGGATTTCTCATGTGCATTTATGCATATTTTATAAAAATGGGAAAATGAGATAAAATTCACCTTGATATTTGGAAAATTACTGGGAGTTGAAAAATCTAAGACAGAAATTGAATTTTAGTTATAAGTGTTATTTAAATAGGGAAAATCAATTTCATGTGCACACACTCAATTAGGGGAAAAAAGAATCAAGGGAACATCTAGGAGTAGAAACATGAAAGATAGTTGCAATTGTGACTAATATATAATTTGAACTTACTAATTGTGCATGGAGGTCATATGTGAGCATGTAAATGTTATGCATTTATAATTCAAATATTAGAATTTATGCATGAGAATAGTAAGTGGCATGTGTCTCAAAGGATATATAAGAAAAGAGGGTCAAGATGGTGATCTAGATTGAATAATTATAATGCTCTTTATTTATCTTGATGCTATCAAAGTGGAAAAAATTGAGGAACTAGCTTGCATGGTCATTTTAACTCGTGAGTCCCAATTTGGAGAATTGGGTTCTAAAACCTTCTAGAGCCATGTTGAGGCATTAAACTATGCTTTTTGGGGTCAAAAATCTCATGCTTAAATGCAATACCCAATTAAATCATTTTAAACTAAAATACTTTTCCAGTAGTGCAATAATCATGTCAATTAAAGTTCATATGCAAATTTAGTTATGTCTCCTTAAATTTGACCTATCTTATTTACCACTATGATTCTAGAAGATGCCATGTTCACTCTCATTACTCATGAAAAAGGGGTTAGCTACATACGGACTATGGATGACTTTATAAGGGTCAAAGTTTTTACTTTAGTTAAGAGTTGAAGGAGTCAAACCTAACCCGTAGTTGGCTATTAGGATATGATAGAACTAGGCCACTAGGATGATACGAGGTTCCATTCTATTTGAAAATATCTTGTTCCGAAGTATATTAAAGAAACCACGAGTGGGAGTTAGAGAGCATAATAGAGGGGTTAATATTATATAGCAACCTATCAGACCAAAGGTCTCAAGTAAATCCATAAAGAGTGCCTTCACCCTTGTACTTTCATTATTTCCATTCTAGATAAAAGAGAGAAGAGCAACCTCACCTTCTAGCTCAGTTTTCTCTTGTAAGGGTTTCATAGAGAAAATATTTATGTTAATTGAGATTGGGGTGTGATTATTTGTTTTTCTCTATTTCCACATTTTATTTATTTCATGCATAAGAAGAAATTTAGTAATTAACAATTCTAGAATATAAAATGATTTTAACCTTCATAGTATAGATTTCTGTTTATTTTATTAGATTTGTTGCGACAAATTATCTAGTGAAATATCCACGAAAATTTACATATCTGATGGAAAGCTAATGTTTTTCACCCTAATATAAGATGGCTTTCTTAATGCTCAAAATTTTCATGGTGATCTAGTTGTGACTTTGGTCTCAATAATGTGCTAGCACCATGGAGGTGGGGTACCCCAAATGCTTTAGAGGATCCAAACATTCTAAATTGTAGTTTTGCACTCTTTTTTTACATAACCCACTAGAAATTAATAGTTCAAGGGTAGCCAATTTACCATAAAGATATGGTAGGGTGGTCAAGTAGTAAGCTTCTAGTAATTGACAAAATATGGAGCTTTGAATAAAATTTATAAATAATCTTTTTGGGTGAAATCATAGATCTAAATACTTGACAAGGAAGACATCTACAACTATTAGGAAAAATATTTAATTAAGTCTATATTTATCTCTTAACATTTAATATTTTTCCTTAATGGTTCGAGTTTCTATATTTGTATAAACTTTTCATCAATTATATAAGTGAAAACCTCTATATAAACTCATCAATATGGTATCCTATGTATTCTCTATACAAAACCATTATTACATCTTCTAAAAGAAACCTATGACTTTTCTATATACACATAGGAATGCATATGCTTAGTAATAAGCACAATAACAAGCCATGTCTTTCCTTAAGAAAACCCATAAAGTGGTTATAATTTTCCTAAAGGGGACTTGTGAGCACATTTTGTAGTGGATTATTTGAGTATAAAAACTCAATTAAAGTTGTCCTATTTCATAAATTTTCACAAGATATTTTTTGGCTTCTTGAGAGAAAGATTTTATTGTTGTAATCCACATATGAAGATGACATATGTGCCATATGGTTTAATCATTAAACTTTGAATATAGTTAAATTAGAGTACAAAATAATAAAGATATACATGGATAGTGAATATTGTGTTTTTTAGTAGCCATAGAATACTGTTACATGTGCATTTTTTTTCGCTGGTGTTTTCCCTTCACAGTTGCTATAGGTCTTATGCATACCCCATCTTGAAGCTAAATCAACATTTTTGTTAGGATTTACTTTAGATTATTCAATGTATTTGATATGTAAAACAAAATAAAGCAACTTTTTTGTCAAGATATCAATGTTAAAGAATACATTGTTCTTCCCTAGTGGTAATAAATCTTGTGGTAATGGATTTATGAGGTATTGCGCAAATGGTTGGCATGTAGGGCCATCATTCGCAATGAATATTTGAATTTTGGGGATGCATGGGCAACTAAATTGTGCATGCATAGTCAAAAACTTGGTGTCCATCATGAAAAATAATGAACAAAAAGTTGTAGAGGTTCTACAAATGTCAGGAGTATTTCCCCCATGCCCCCTTATATATATGAGTTGAATTGGTAAACATCTAGTATTATCTATATATATGTTCAAATCCAAAAACTAAAATAAAACCATATAAATAAAAATATTAAAATTTGTAATACAAAATATGACATGACATTCATATTTTCTTACATAAAAATATTTACAAATAACAAGAAAAAAAACCGGTTAGAAATCATGTTTTTTCAAAATAATATATATTTCAAAATAAATTTTAATTTATATAAAATAATAACTGAATTTAAAATTACACATTAAATAAAAATTCAAATTTAAAAATATAAAAACTTATATTTGTGAAAAAATCTGCATATAACCATTCATATTCACTTTAATTTAAAAAGAAAAAAGCAAAAACAAAAAAAACCATTTCAAACTCTAAATTAAATTTAAATTATATTTAGAAATAATATAATTTTAAAAATCTATAACCTCCCAATTAAATTTAAATTAATATATAGAAATAACATATTTTAGAAAAAGTATAACCTCCAAATTCAATAGATACATGTACAGTCAAGATTCACGCTTCCTGATACCTCGAGTGTGGTGAAAATCCTCAATACTGTCATGCTTCGTGCTTCCTAGTATCCCCTAGTGTGGTGAAAAACCTTTGGAAAACTTGTATGGAAGGAGATACTTAATTGCCTTGAAGTATGTATTGAGTTAAATTTTGTTTGAGTTTTACTAAGATTGTTGTATATTTCTTTTTACTAAGAAGATTAGTGAGAAGATTTGTAATAATTTAGTAAAGAGCAACAAAATAACCATTGCAAGGTCAATAAAGTCCAAGTCATTATTAACTAGAAATTTTGTCAATTATTTAATTGAGCCGATTGAATTATAGCCTTTTTCACATTGTATTGAATAAAGTGCTATATCAAACTATATAGCTTGATCAATCACTTCCAAGATGTTCACAATATCTACTAAGTTGAATTTTTTATATACTTTGAAATGGATGTTCTTTGTCATGAGTATATAACAATGTTCTTTGTCATGAATTGTCAAAAGTGTGTAAGAAGGGAATCATGGAAAATATAAAGTAAAAACACATCTTTAAAAGATCATATTGAGAGTTTTATAGGAATAAAGGGAGAAAGTCATGATGGCCTATTAAAAATTTAAGATGTGAATCTTGAGCTCAGGTATTCACTGCCCTTTATATGAATTGGAAGTTTGTGATATGAAAATATCATGTAGACAAGGGCTTAAAATTAAACATAATAAATAAAAATGAAATTTAGTAATAAAATTATTTTCGACATAGTAGAGCCACTCACGCTCTTATATGAATTGAGAGTTTGTGATATGAAAATATCTCGTAGACAAAGGTTTGAAAAATATAAACAAATAAATAAAAAAAAACATATATATATGATATTTATTTTTATATATTTATTAATTGGAATGACAAATAAGAAGTTATTACATTTAAAATATTATTATATGAATATTAATAATATGATTTTTCAAAAGGGATAAGAACATTTCGAAAAAAAAAAAAGCCATATAAAAAAAAAAAAATTCTATAATAAAGTGAAATTCTCTCTTTATAAATTATTAATGAGTAATTTAAGTAATCAAATTTTATTTATATAAAAGTTGTATTACATATTGGAGTTAAAAATTTATTTGGAATATGTGTAAATAACTTTAAATATTGTAATTTTTTATATTTAAAAAAAAAATAAATATTAAGTAATAAACACAAATGATACAAATAGATAAATAATGATAATTCAATTAAATTTGGTTATCTCTTTTATAAAGAATATGAATTGATGGATGAAAATTACTTTATTAATAAAATCATAGTTTTTAGAGATGGATGTGGTTTTTGTTCTTTCTTCAAAATAATAAATTAGGAATTAAAATGTATGAAAATAAGCTCACTTATAGTTTTTGATGTTTATTTTATTTTTTGTTTTATTAAATGGAAATAATAATGTAATAATATTAATTAAGAATAAATTTAAGAGCTAATTTAATTGGTTGAATTATTGAAAGTATATTATTGATGAGAAAAAGTTATGTTATAACTTTAGAATTGATTGGCTCTTGAGGTTATTAATTATGGTAATGGTTAAGACACCCTTTATATAGATAGATATTCTAGAGAAAACAGGTTAATTATGAGATTTTTCTTTGAAAAAAATAGTCATAAAGATTAGTTTGATCAACTAAACCATATACCTAAGACATATTGCTAGTGGACAAGTCATAGACTCAAATATAGTGAGGTTGATTGATATTAATAACCATTGTTGTGCTTAGTGATAGAGTCATTTTCCATCAAAATATTTTAAAAATGAGATTTTCATTAAAAAGAAAAAAAACAAACAATATTAATAGAAAATGAAACTCATACTTTTTTATATGCAAATAGAAAATATTAAATTAAACATAAACTAAGATATTTAATATGTACTTACATTAATATTTAGTGATTAATACAAACCCTTTTAATATTTATTCTATTTTTTATAAAAAAAAATATTAGATAATATCAAAAATTAAATAACAATCAAACCTCATAATCTTTGACTTTTATATTATATATATATGACAAAACATATATATATATATATATATCACAAAACATTTATGTGTCAAATTTGACAAAATATAACTGCATGAAAATATAAATGGAACTAATAACATGATTAAAATTGCAAACTTAAATGTCTCCCAAAATACCAACATATTTATTTTGATGTCATTTTAACTTATTCAACAAAAAACTACATAGTAGCTAATACCAATTATTTAGTTTAAATATAGTAAAAAAAAAAAGTGAAGATTAGTTGATGGATATATGGATAAATTGAGAATGATACTAGTCTTTTTGTAACATTTAATCATATTTTCTTATAGATAACAAATGTCTTTATCAATAATGTTGGGCCATGAGAAGATATAGTCTCTCAAAAGTGAAAAGTTAGAAAAAATAATTTTATAAATGATTTGGTTTTTTAATTTTGTATATATATATATATAGACACACACACATTAAAAATTAATAATTCCAATTGCAACTCTACCAAATTCCAAGGATTATCTCATGATTATTGCAAAAAAAGTTATTATACAACATGGCATAATAGAGAATTTCTGTTATACTATATGACATAATTTCTATTGTAGAAAATTTCTATTATAGTAACTATACCACATAACATTATATTATGAAAAGGTTGATCTTACCATCCTTACCATAAGATATTAAAAATTAGTAACCATATATAAATAAAATTATTGTCGTAAAGATGTAATCATTACAAAACAAGTGTTGGTAGTCCCTTCCACTTAAGTGGATGTTATGACGAAAATTGCAAATTGATATTTGAAGTAGAAAAGTTGATTGGCTACTAAAGATATGGACTTGCATAAATTTTTGGTGGGTAATAACCACTACTAAGTTAGCACATTTACAGTTTTACTCATACATGTCAAAGCATTGGAAAAAACATAAATAGTGGTAGGTAGTAATTTCCAATATGTATAGTTATTTCCATCTTGTTCCTATTCATTTTTTATGCAAATACTTGCTTAAATTATGGTGTGTTGTAACTGATGGTAAATAGATTATTTAGGTGAGTATGAGATATTTTCAAAGATTTTAATTATCAATCTTAACAATGAAAAACCATTGCACAAATATTTTAAAAATATGACATAAATATTGCAACTACATCCATAAATTATAGCAAAAATATCTAAGATAATTATCAATTAAGATTAAGACAAATAAATTAAAATAGAAAAATAGAAAATAAAATGGAATTTGTAATATTAAATCAGGGATAAACTGCAAATTTTTTTGTCAACCACAAACTAATAATAGAACATCAAACAAAAATTCCAATGTGGTAGGTATAATAAGTTGAACAACTTAAAAATATAATAAATTATGAAATTTTCATAAGATTCAGAGGAGGACAGGAACATGAATATCATTATTGACACCTTTTCTGATGATCTCATAGAATCATAATACTTAAAATTTTTGGAGTGTGCATATCATTATTACACCTTTTTCAGAAGTTTGCAAATTTACTATTATTGCTTATTGGATATATATATATATATATATATATATAATAATATAAAATTTAGTTGTAAGATTAATAGTAAGACATTATTAATTGGCTTTTATATATAAATGTAGATTGATTCATCATTGTTATTCAAAATCTATATCATCTAAAATTACGCATTTTTACTTTTACTAAAATAACCTCTAAATCTTAAGCCATTATCTTACTATACTTAATTCCTCACATATATATATAACATCATAATTAATATAAATTTATTTTATTATAATGTTTTTTTTAATTATTATTATAAATTATTTTTTATATATTATATTGAATTAATTGAATACAAAAACAATAAAGACAAATAACAAAAATCACGACAGGAAAATTCTTACCATCATATTTTGAACATTAATATTAATTTAGTTTAATTTTTAATAAAATATATTATTACTATTATATTAATTTATGTTAATTTTATAAAATATTATATTTAATAAGTATGTTACCATTAAATTTAAATTATAAATTTATTATTTATATATATATAAAGTGTCACATCAAACTGAAGTTCGAGAAGTCTATCACATCCCATTGTTTTTGGTCATAATATGCCCTCTCCCAACTGTGAGACTTTTTCCCTAATGGGCACCCCGACCGGGTGTCAGTAACTGATTTGTGGGGTCATCACACTTACAAGAAAGTAAACCATGCATACAATGTGGAAAAGACAGAGGGATATTATGGAGAGCTGGACAGAGCGACGTGAAAGAAGGGACGCTGCCCTATAATCCAGTGACACATTGTGTGACTAGAATCGTTTGAGAGGTGTGGTGCAATAAGATCACATGACTAGTCCTTCATTGTAACAGATTTTTGCAGGATTGTCATGGCCAGATCATGGACAACTGCAAAGGGAGGGACTGCACGTTAAAAGGGCAAATCATGCATATCTGGAAGAGAGAATCTAGAGATCCCATTCAGAGAAAAGATATAAATTAAACATAAGATTTTTAATGTAAATTTAGTTTAATTACTTTAAATTTGGTTTTATTTGTTTTTCAGGGAAGGATAATTAGAAAAGAAAAGTAAGAGTGCGGTTGTTGGAGATAGGTCGGCCTTGTTTAGGTTCAAAGTCATTACAATAATATTTTTCAAGGCATCAAAATTCAACATGTTATTAGTGGAAATTTGAATCTAGTTAAATAAGATAACATCCATTCTACTCAACCACTAAAATAACTCTAATTAACTTTAACTTGAATTTATATAAATATAGAAAAAATATTTCATATAAAACACAAACAAACACATATATCAAATTGAAAAAGAACTTGAACTATGTCTTAAAACTACTTTTGTTTGGTTAAGAGTTCATCTTACTTGGACCTAACAAAACATGTTAAGGGCCCAAGACCTAAAGGTATCTGGTAATAGTGAAAGCCTTCCCCCTTAAGGAATGAAAGCTTGCACACTTATAGGGCACTTGTGGATAATTTTAAGTGGCATTGTTTTCCTTGAATAACAGTGATGAGCTTGCACACTTAAAAACCCCCAACAAATAATTTTAAGTGGCATAGTTTTCCTTGAATAAGAGTAATGAGTCAACCTGCATTTATGGATAACAACTACTAATTATTGTCTTTATTGTTAATTTCACAATTAAAATTATGATATGTTTTACAACTATATAAAAAAGTTATTAAAAAAATATAAAATTTAAAAAACAATTTTAAAAAATTATTTCTAATAAAAATAATTATATCATGTTAATTTTACATCAATTTTTTAAGCTAATCTTATAAATCTATTAATTAATATTTTATAAATCATATTTTTTCATTGTGTTGTTTTGAAATGTGATTTTCTTAATAACATAGCATCTTACATTTTGAAGGGATTGGAATAGTTTACTGAAATGCTTTGGAATAATTGTGTGGCATGCGCATACAATGTGGTTTTTATTAACATATAACAGAGAGAACATTTAAATTACTCCAAATCTACAATAAATGAGACAATAGTTTTTTTTTTGTTGAAGCAAGAGACTCTCAATCTATTAACTTAGGCAAAAAATAAAATACAAAGGTTACAACTGTCGCACATAGGCGCAGACTCCCTCAAAGGAAGAGGGAAAATTATCCAAAGTAACTGTATAAACCCTCCCTAAGGCAAACTAAAACCAAGCCAAGACTGTCCTAGAACCAAAAGCGGGCTAGTGGACCCCAACGTTATCCACCAATGTTCTGTCTCCTCTTTATCTGACGGTCTAAAATCAAGTAGCACAACGCAATAGCCTGCGGAATATCCCTAAACTGCTCGACCAACACTGACCATTGATCTTCTTGCTTTTGATCCAATGGTTGGCGTCCATATCGCACAACTTAAAAGCCCGATGAATACCGTGCGATGAGGGTGGTTTACTTATCCCGCCCCCCGCCACGTGTTGCTAACTGAGTGGCATCGTTGGCTTTTCCTAAAAACCGTTTTTGGTTTTGATGGCATCCGATGAAGGTGGTAAACCATAAGCATTTTTTCCCTTCCGGACCCACCAGCTTGCCCAACAAAATGTGGCCGTTGATCGACCCCCTCTAAATCTGATGGCCACAATCCATATCACACCACAGATCAGCTCGCGGGATACCTCACGATGGGGACAGTAATCACTTTTCTTACACTAGTTCAAATTCATGTTTAAGGTGCTCTTAAATGTGCTATCTACTCTAAACATGTATCTTAAATATAGTATTGTAAGCTTACTCTAACGTGTTCTAGTTATTTTTTTCCTCAAACATGTTTGAGTTGCTATGACATTACTTTTTCATTATCATCATTTTCTAGCATGTAATCACATCAATTTTTTATTTTTTTCTTCAATCTAATTCAATGTTAAAACATTATATATATGTGTGTGTGTGTGTGTGTGTTATATATTTATTTTAGTTTTTCATTTTATTAAATATGAGAAATAATTAAAAAAATTGAATTTAATTATTTTATTTTTTATATATGTATGTGGGCAAAGGCAAAGTTAACAATTGTTAACTTTTTACTTAAGTTTAAATCTCACTTTGTGACGTCCTCTTTTAATAAGCTAATATTGATTACTAATACAACTTAGAATGCACACATAGAATACATCATATTATGGTTATCTCTTCTAAAAATTTAGATATTACATTAGTTATACATCTCTAACTGTGTGTGTGTGTGTTTAATATCTCATCTAAATTGTAGAAAAACATTTTCAAAATTTATGAACTAAAGAAACTAAGGCGCCATCTCTTGTTTCTTTCACAACTATGGAGGTAATTTCCAGAACTTGACTTTCTTTTACAAGGGTGTATACTTCTTCATTTATGTCTCTATGAGTTAAGGAGGCTAGTTCAAACAAAATTACAACACATTTTAATTGATTAGCAATAGGCTTGAGCTAAATGTTGTGCACCTTACATCTAGTTAATCACTAGTAGGGAATCTCCAATTTTCTAAATTTTTTTAAATATTTATTTCTAAAGCGTATATGAGTAATAGTCTCAAGGTCATAAACTTTGTATAATTATTAGAACTAACCCTAAAACTTGCTCCAACCTTATAATGTGAGCACTTGAGATATGCAAAATTCTCCCTATGGTACTAATTCTAATGATCCCTACTCAACTCCATAAAATTATCCCTAGGATCGACAATAACCAAATCACTCAATTATGGAGGGAACACATGCTTGATATGCATTCCATAATACTTCATCAATGATATAACTTATGCAAAAACTTGAAAATTTATCAACAGGTGTGTGATGGTTTCAATCTCTTTTCTGCACATCAAACAATCATAGGGCCATACTTATTCCTCCTTTGTTTGTAAACTTTTGTGGATATTCCATTGGAACAATTATCAGAACCGTTCTAATAAACTAATAAAGTCTTCGCTATGAATGTTAATTCCCATTAGATCTCAAATTCTTCATTTTTTCTTTTTATTCTTAAATAAATAAATTAGCTAAAAGGAAAGAAATGTAGAACCAAAGGAAATACACACATTATCCACAACAGACACAAAATTTCCCTAGGAAACCCTTACATAAGAAAGCTCAGGTAGAAGGTGAGGTTGGTCTACTCTCTTTTCTCTAGTATGGAAATAGACAAATATAAAGGAAGAGGCACTCTCTATGGAGTTACCTTAGACCCATGCCCTATAAAGCTAGTACAAACCTTATCCCTCTCTGTTCTACTCCCTAAATTCCCACAACCAGTTTCTTTGATAAACTATTGAACAAAATACAATAGCATATAATGGAACCCCTACTCTTCCTAGTGACTTGGTTTTTAATATAACCTGATAGCCAACTAGGGTAACATTTGAATCCCTCAAACCTCAACTAGAGTTACATGTTTGAACCTTCTAGCGTATTCATCAATGTGTACATGTATCTAGCTCCATATGCATGAGTAAGGGGGATGATGTAGCATCCAGTCATACCATGGTGTTCAATATAGTTGGTGAAATTGCAGAAGGCATAACTTTTTGATAAGAACTCTATTTGATGTGATTCTTACATTTCTGGAAACGTATCTAAGTGTAGAATTGTAACTCGAGGTTAACACTTAAGAGAGAAAATTTAACCACAAAAAAATGCATTTTATGCCTCAAATGGCTTTCGAATGTTTCAAACCCAAATTTTCCAAAATGTGTCCTCCCCATTAGAAATGACCTTGTAATATGATTCCTCCAAAGCATAGAAATAGATGAAAAATAATATAATGATCTAATCCAGATCAATCCTCTACAAAAATTCAAAATTCAAAGCCTTATTTCTTAACAATATCTAAAGGAAGATTCATATTTTTCGGAGAGCTTACAATCTTGAAATGCTCCTCCACCACTAGATTGGATCTTGAAGATTTAGTGCAAATAATGATGAATTTGAAACCTATATATGTAATACATACTCTTAGTGTCTTTTTTTTAATCCATGCTAGAGAATCATTATCATCTCTTGGTCTAATATGCCTTCCTTTCAGACTTTCATCATATCAATTCCACAAACAAAACTACTTCCCTTCCAAGCCTAATGACTGTGCATTTCTCCATCCTTAGCACCATATGAAGAGTAACTATTATTGATTAAATATACATAATTAAATTAAATTTTTAAATATATTATGTTGTCTTTTAGATTGAATAATTTGGAAATGGAAATTTTGAATTCCCTTTGATTTTATGGGTTAGTAAAATTAACTTTGTTTTTTTACAATTATTTTGAAAATTACATCTAATGTCTTCATAGATTGGGAATTCCCAGCCCCATGGGTTAGCACAATCTAAAAGTGAAAATATTCTAAGGCATTTGGATAGTCTATGTTAGTAAGTCCTTGGTTTCATATGCATGTGGATGAAGCAAACTTATCTATGTAAATAGGTCTATCAGGGATTACCTCCATAAATGAGAGGAAACATCTCTTGGGTCCTCCATGTGGTTTCTTTGGAAAGAGAAGGTTTGGCATTTGAAAATTAAGTGTTTTTCATCCTTTACTTTATTCATATTATAGAGTTTACATATCATCTCATATAAATGGGTTTTCAATCTTGCTTAATTCCTTATTTCACTATGCATCTTATGAAAAATTATTTTCACCTTTGTTAGTTAGTTATATATATTATATATATATATATATATATATATATATATATATATATATATATATATATATATATATATATATATATATATATGTATATATATTATGTAGAATAGAAAGATATTATTGATTTTCTAACTTTGAATTAGTGGTTTCTTTGCAATAAATCAGCTTTTATTTTTAGCCTTCTTATCACACCACATTTTCTCTTTAAACTTAGTTTAAATTGCTTTAAAAATATTAATATCCATAGTGACCTTATCTTCTATCCCCCAATGGTTTAATAAATAAATTTCATCACTAGTCTAACCTCTCTCTAGCCCTGAATGACTTTTATTAATGGTCGAAGCAATGATCAAAAGCCCTTTGTTAAGTATCATGTGTCATTGAGAAAATTCTTGTCATTGTTGTCAAAGTTTAGTCATTGATGTCAAGTGTTGGTACTAATGTTAAGAATAAGGGGATTGTTGAGCATGTTGGTAGTTGTTGTCAAGCCCTAGCCATTAATATCAAGCAACGCCATATTTATAGGGAGCCTGGTGAAGTGAGACTGTTGAGCCAAGGTGTTGTTCTTGATTTCAAAGCATTATTAGTGTCAAGTTTAGGGGAACTTGGTAAGTGTACTATCATTATTTTCACTGATATGTTAATGTGTGTTGATGCTTAGCTTGAGGTCATGGATGAAGGTAATATCTTTAATGGGTTTATTCTTTATTTCCTTAGCTCAAATGATGAAATTAAGTGTTTAATGGATATTCCTCTCCAAAATATTTCTTATGGTATATGATGCTTAACCTAACTCCAAAGGAATGAGGAGAAATCTTAGTTTGAATTTTTGTAATTCAAGTAAGGTTCCATCTAGTCTTGGTTCCAACATGGACCCTTCCTCACCAAATTAGTGCCAAATGATAGAATGGAAGTGTTGACAGTCCCATACCCACGAACATGTCGAGAGATCTCCCTAGTAAGAAGTCCCAACTAGACCTCAGACCATTTGGAGTAGGAGTCCTAGCAGTGGTTAGTAAAGTAGTTCCTTGACCATAGTATCATGCAAAGGTAAGTAAGATAGATTTGGCTAGAAGCAAGTGTGTGACCTTGCAGTGAGTCAAGTGAGATGCATGGGGGGTTTTGACACACTAAGGGGGGATTAGGAAGTGTGTCCCTTAGAATCCTGTAATAGTACATAGCATGAAAGGAACACATGAGCATAATGACATTACAAGCTAGAAGCAGAATAGTCCACAAGTCAAAGTGATTACATGTCTGCAACAAGATTCGTGCAATTGCATGCAAAATAGTTCATACACAAATGTGTAAGTTAAATACATACATTGTTAAACTATCCAGAATAGTCGAACTACAATAACAAACATATGCATGAAAACGTGATGGCTCTTTTGTATTATTATTAAGTAAAAGTTCCATTCATACATACACCATTGACAGCCACTAGCCACAATAGTGGAACATTACAGTCAACATTTTCTGCTCCTCCAAAGAAGTATACTTGCTCTATGTTGTTGAGAATCCAACGCTCATCACAATGATCTCCAAGCCTTCTCTAAGCAATGCCTACCCAAAAGCTTGGCTTCCAAAAGCATGTACTATGAGTTATGGGGTTCTATATATAACAAAGGTTGGGGTGACCCTTGACCTTCCCCTTTGACTCTTTGACTACCCTCATGACTCTTCAACTCCTTTACAAATGACTCTTTACATTACATAGTGATTGTTCACATTCCACTAATGACACTTGGAATTTCACTTACAATATGTTTACAATAATATACAATTTCTGCATATACCCATGTGGGACAAAATAGGCCTAAGTAAGCCTGACAAACAACATCACTCAGAATCTTGGGGAAAGACCAACTCAACAACATCCTCTTGATGGTCTTTGGTGACAAAATAATACCAAGCTTGGTACTGCGCTATTGTGTCCCCATACTATTTAGTGATGTCTTTATCAAAACAGCGTCTTGCCTCCACAGCTTCCAGGTATATGGTTTTGAAACCTCTGTCTAACTCATCTTGAAGCATGCACAACATTGTCCTGAGTGTGGTTGGACCACCGATGTACTTCTGCATGTTTTCTAAGGTCAGTTGCAAGTCATTACTAGTGGTCTCTCGCATCAACTGCTCTATGTACCTTTTGACCTCTAACAAGACTTGGTTCTTCTACATGGCTTGAGTGAGGGATATGATTGAAATGATCATGTGTGTCCTCACTATGACATAAAAACTCTTGAACAACCATGCATAGGAAGCCTCAATGCTGGTGATAAGTGGATGGAGATGCTCATAGTTCCATATCAACATCTAAATCTATGCTTTGTCTAGCTTTTCTCGTGACTTCATTATCTTCTGCAAGTAAACAGGGTTCCCTTGTACCTTATTGTGCATTCTTGTATATCCACAATAGAAATGTGGATGTCTTTGAGATTTTAGGCAATATTCATGCACTACTATTGAAAACCATATAGATGGACAACTGCCTTGTGCACGGTGACAAATCTACCATAAAGTTTCTGCATGGTGGTCTCAAGAGTCGATACTTTAGCAAGTATTTCTTTTCTCATCTCTACCACAGCGGATCCTTTGTATTATTATGTTCTCTGCCTAGCCTCCTACAAGTCTTTTGCCAACCAATCATTCTCTGCTATCAAGAACTTGTCCGTTCTTTGCTTCTCCATAAGCCTTAGAGATGTCAACCATGGAAGTTGGATGTCTTCTAACATCAAAAAAAATCAACCTTTCTTCTATGTGTGCAGGTGATTCGTGATCATCCAGGAGCTGCTTTCTTCGCACATGCACAATCCTTTGTTTTGACTCATCAAATGAAAGATTGTACACATCCATCATTGGATCATCATCAAGGAGAAAAACCTCTCCTTGCTCGCTCAGGACTGGTTCTAATTCTGGAGGTGGTAGAGACTAAGGTGTGACATGAGATTGGTGTCTTGGTCCTATGACTCATGTTCCAACTCCATCTTTGTTGCTTCAACCATCTACTTAATATACTGAGCGAGTTCATGTTCCCACAACTACTTAAAATGTTCTTCATCTGCTACTAGCTTCTATGACTCCTCAACCTGTATAGCCACAATTTTCTTTATCATTGCACCTTGCCTTTCTTCTTGTTCCTGTTTCTGCATCTCTTCCCTCTCTCTCCTTCTTAGCTCCTACTCTTATTTCAGTTTCTTATCTATTTCTTGTAACTTCCTATCTACATCCTCCTACCTTTGCTTCTCTCTCTTCCTATGTTCTACTCTCCTTATGCATTGTTGCCTCTTTTCCTCTATCTCCAAAGCTACTCTCTCAACGAGAGGATCTTATTTGAACTTGTGGCTTTTCTCAACCTCTGGGTTCTCATAAATCTTCCTCTTTCCTTTGTCTTGCATCAGTTTACTGCTCAGTATTGTTATTGTTGCTACTTAATGTGGTGTTGTTGCCTGCAGTGATGCTTTCCATTCTACAACCATGCTGACTGGTTCATTAAACTTAGAGTATTTGTAACAATACCTCCAAGAGTCCTTCTTTAGCTAATGACATGTCCCATGGATCCATGGATAATACACCTTCGCACAATGGCTTTGGCATATGTAATGAGGATCATATGGATTAAAATCCTTGGTGCTGAAATCAAACTTCTCTAAGTCCTTGACCTCAAAATCCACACCCTTCAAGCTTTAAATCTCGTACAATCCAATCCGCAAAGGAAGAGTGGGCCATGGTGCCTTCTTCCTCCTGTGCAGTTTTGCTAAGAACCCCATCGAGATGTGATATGCAACCTCTTGCATGACCAACTTATCTGTGGGAAACCTTGGTAGCACATGCAAAGGCTTCTCTCTGCTAAACATCCTAATAAAGGTGCCACTAAGTGAGGCATACCAATATGAAATGTTAAGCGATGCTTGCATCGCTTCTTGGGACATGCAAGGAGGATCCTGCTCGAATATCATCTTGTAAACTGGGGTGATGAAGTGGTCAGACAACCTTGCCATGACTCCTTGATAGTTGCACTCAAAAAGAAACTTGTAATAAATTTCCACAACATTCTATGATGGTGTCCATGTCCAACCTATGTCAAGAAACTAATGTTGGGCTCTATTGCATCAAGCAAGTACGTGGATATAAAGAATCTTTCTTGCTCATCCTTAGGTGAATTTCAGGCATTAGGCACATGCACTTTCAACTGAAGAGCCAACATATGCGACCAATTGAATGACCTTCCTTCATTTTCCAACTGGTCCAACACAACTACCCAACTCTGCAGAAATGTCTTCGTGCTCTCTTGACCATACAAAGATGACCAAGAGTTGGTAGGCCTTCTTGAGTGACTTAACCTTGTAGATCTGATTGGATGTCGACCTAAAATTCGATGGCTCTTTTACCCAATGCTTCATGATGTCTCTAGTGTTCACATTGTTGTTATGAGTATAGAAGAGCGCATCCATGTGGCTCACCTGCTGTGGTAAGTGATACATCTGATGGTAGGCTTCTGACCTGAAGGTGGAAAGTTGTGTTCCACTGGAACTACTCAATGTCATAATCTCAAGATTGTTATGTGAGAGAACCTAGTGAATGATGTTCGCACATGGGAAGGAAGGGTACTTTCATGCAACCTTATATAATCCTAACTTGTGGACGTTAACATAGACTTGTCGATCTTCCAGATCTTCCTTGAAGCTGCCTGCAAATATTTCTTTTATTTCTTGCCATGTTATCTTCATGTCCTTCTCTATGAACAGTTATGTGTCTGTATAGACCAGCAAGTCCATTAACACCTTTTCAACTACATCTCTAGTGTTGCTCTCTATAATGTCCTTTGGTGTAGCTCTCCTAGAAGCCATGTTACCTATACTTGTGAAAACATACTCAATAACTTATGTACCTAGAGACAAAGCAAACACTCATGACATGCAAAAATTAGCCTGAAATCAAAATCACTTCAAGACACACCATGCAACAAACTAGGCAATTGTTGGGCAAGATTGCACAATTCTGAGTTTCAGAGGTGAGGGATTGCGAGATGGATCTATGCATTATGTAGTCTGAGATACCAGTGAGAGGTGATGCTGACTGTAATTTCACAATGCACAGTCTACTGTGGCTTGATGATGACTAGAACTGCACAACGCACAGTTCAGTCTAGCTTGATGCTGGCTAGGATTTCACATTGTGCAATCCCAGTGGGAAATTCTTCAGGAATAGATCCTGAAACTATGCAGTGTTCAGTTGGAGCCAGGCACTAGCATCCTTTGCTCAATTTTGAAGCCAAGGCAAAGCCTTGAGATCCAGAAATGCACAGTTCATGCTGGGAAGAGCTAGATCCAGGCCAATGTAGCCTAGATCTACCTAAGGGCAACACGAGAATGAGTAGATCAGAATGTGTGAGTGAAGGTTGGTGTAGATATGAGTGAATGGTGATGCATGCAATCAAATCAAATGTAGAAATCAATCAAATAGAGGAGCAATGAAGCTTACGGAGAGAGTCGTAGCAATGACGACTGTGAGTGCAAAAACTCGGTTATGCATGTGACACTTAGGAAAGGAAATGAAAAAATTGAAACAATACTTGTACAAGCTAAAACAAAACAAAATGTCAGTGGTCATTCAATAAAATAGGAAAAAAAACATTCGCACAAGCCAAGGAAACAAAAGTGATAGAAAAACAACAAAAGACTTAAAAAGCAAAAATTACCTAGAAAATTTGTGTCGATCATGCCAAAGGTTCCTAGATGCCTTGGCAATGCCAGAGCTCCAATGTTGAATGTGAAATGAGCTCTAGTGGTGCCCATAAATATATTTGATCGATTTAGGGTTTATGATATGCATGCCACAAATCTAGGAAAAAGTGATACTTGGTGGCAATTTCCCGAAATAACTCAAGTGTAACTCCAACTACTAAAAATAGTTGCCTATTTTTTAGTCATGCTTTTTCACTTTTTTGGGAAAGGCTGCCATGCATGCATGGAGAAATTGAGTAGTTCTAGGGGAACAAGGAAACTTACCAACACATACATTGGGCAACCACTGAGGGAATGCTTCTGCGCAATTCCTGTGCTGAGTGGCTCCGGCTGCCTCTCATGTTTTGCATAGTTTCCCAGATGAAGACAAGTTGCCAGCTGGGTCTGCGCAGTTCTAGAGCTGAAGCTCACCAGTGGTTGAACTGCGCATTTCCTGAGACCAAGACTGGTTTCCCTCTAAGACTACATAGATTTCCAAGGAAATGTTAGAACCGGCTTATAACCAAGTCACAGGGTCAGAAAACAAAGCAAGTAAGAAACCACAAGTTGTAAAGAAAAATAAAAACTCATATGAAAGCAAAAGTACATGGGTAGTGTAAGACAAGCTGCTGGGAATTGAAGAGGGAGGCTCCAAAATGAAGCGAAGGCAAAATTTTAGAGGGTGGTTGTAGTCACTACAACATTGGTGACGCACTGGTAGAACTCTAGGTCTCTGTATGGACCTTGTCTCATGTAAAGCGAGTATAACTCCTCTGAAAGTATTGTTCGATTCTTTGATCATCATGGCTTCTTCACTAGCTTGAGTTAAAAATATAGTCCCCACAATTCTCTTGATTAGTCAACATACATACCAATCCAAGTCAACTAAGTTGTTTCGATTGGGGATGAGGGGTATATTAATGTACAAGTAATATAGACAATCAAAGCTTTAGTTTCATCTCTGGTGTTTCTCCACTATGAGTAGGCCTGGATAGTACCCCGACGGAGTCACTTCAGGGACAAAAGCATTGCTCCGCTATCAGTGAGCCTAGACAGTACCCTGACGGAGTTACTTGCTTCACCTCTCTGCATAGGAATCCTTTCTCTTCTTTTGACTTTATTTATTTTTTCATTTTTCATTTTTCAAAGAACTATGGATAAGCACTTATTTATTTCATGAGATGGAAGAGGGATCCCAACTTATTGAGAGTAGAAGAGGTTTTACCTTTAGAGAAGGATGTTATATATACCTCTGACATACTTGTTAAGGTTTTCCCCCTCACCCTACTCTACTTGACTGAGTTGACAAGGGTTAACTGAATATAGAAAACTTATTAGAGTAGGTGGTACTAGTTAAAAGTGCAAACATTTTGTTTTCACCAAGACTCACTCTAAAGGGAATATATTTTCCATTAGGGTGTCATCGACTAAAGAAATGCAAGCTCTTCATAAATAGAGGGGATAGAAAAATAACCAAATGTTGATAGTTTTACAACTCCTCTTGTGTTTCACCCTACTTGTGTCATAGCCAAACACAGTTTCATAGGAAACTAATCCTACGAGTGCATAAAACAAACAAACAAACAAACCAGTAAAGGAAAAATTAAAGCAAAAGCAAAGAAAGTAATAAAAATCAAATCATAAAAGCAAAAGAAAACAAGAAATCAAACACTAATTCTACTCCTAAGCTAAGAAGTGCATGGGCCTACTCATGTGAAGTAATATTTCCAATGTAGCCACTAGCGCATTGGTTGGCCCATGTAGGTGAATGCATGGTTGACAAGAAATATATTCAGGCATACCAGCAAACAGGAAAGATAAAACAATAAATGCCAACATGCTTGAAGTTTAAATGCATCCACAGAAAAGAAAAGAGTAAAAGCGCATGACAAACATTCTTCGGACATACCATGGTGTTGCATCACACTGTGCGCAGATAAAAAGCGTGAACACTTTTTTGATTTGGACAAATGAGTAAACATGCATAAATAAGAAAACTTTCGTTTCGCAATATGACTTTCTATGTATGATACCTCCAATGCATGAGCAATAGGATTGTGTGATTCTAGTGGAGGATATGAGATCTGTGGATCACATTTACCTTCAATGTGAATGTGAGATTGATGAGGAGCCTGAGGCGATTGAACAAATTTCTAATCAGAAGTGGAACTAACCTCAGGGCTACGATAACTTGACATAACCATTAGATCGGATTGAAGTGCCTCAACATCTTGAGGGGTTTCCACTTCGTCAGGAGATAGATCATCAAAGATCAGTGGCTTAGAAATATTAATAGAAAGTGAATCATAATCACAATCAAATGAGTGAGTAAAGAGATCATGACAACCACGATCAGAAAACTTGAGATGTACATTGACATCCTCATGATCTGAAGAATCGTACAAAGGGGTTGATGAGAAACAAAAATTTTCACCCACTGAATTTTCAGAAAGAAAAGATAATAGATTGGGTGGATTCGAAAAGAAAGATTTGTCCTATCCGAAATCAAATGACAAATTGACATCCTGTGTGTCCTATGAATGATTGGAAGTAGAAAAATCCAGGAATGAATTTTCACAAGAAAAATTAGAAATGGCAGGATCACAGAAGATGTTAGGACAGAGCGGATGAGGTCCAAACAGAAGGAGGTCATCCTTCACCACAGGTTCTTCTTCAAGTTCCCACACACTCATAAAAAATAATAACACAAGTTGGATTCTCAACACCAACTCCGTCGACAACTTGATCCTCATGAACAACCGATGTGGAGTCCAGAATGGTTGAAAAAGACACAATACAATCCAAAGGATCAAAGTAACCAAAGGACGAAGGTTGAGAAAATGTGATCATGTGAAAACCATCAGGGTTTCAGACCAAATTTGTGCAGATGTCTAGAGAAGGTGGGGTGGGAGGATGTGATAGTTCAACATATTGGTTTGCAACTTCTCCCATCTCATCTTGTAGAGCTAGCATTGTTTGATGAGAAGAGAATGATGGGTCACTTGTGACAACAACCTTTTCCATATTAGATTTGGAAGCTCTAAAACCGAGGTATGCTGGAAGGAGTTTGAATGATTCCAACTCATGTGGATTTTCAGATACGTGAAGAAGACACATAAATATTTCTTTGAGAAATTTCCAATCAATTTCATCTTCAGGGATTTGAAAATCAAGATTACAGAAGCGGTCCCAAAATTGCACAATGATTCATCAGGTGCTTTCTGTAATTTAAGAATTTTTTTATTAAGTGCTTTACGATCATAATCATAGAAATAAAAACATAACTCTTCGATCATGTGATCAAATGATTGAATAGAGGTTGCGGGAAATGTGCGACACCATTGCTTGACACACCTTTCAAACATGTAAGTGAAAACCCCATAGGAAATTTCATCCGAGGGAACTTCATTACTCTCATAGAAGCCTAAGAAGGCAACTTTGTGTCTAAGCAAGGCTATTCTGCCTTCACCATCATACTTGATTTGTGACATGTCTTTGATGACATCCTTCGGTGCTTCAAAATCATGTGCATGAGAAAAACACGTCGGAGTTGAGATTGTAGTGTAAGTCATGAATGACGTGAAAAGATTCAAAACATATTTTGAGCGCTCAACTTGTCATTTGGCCCTCCTTCTAGCGCCAAAAATTTTGACAGCGATGGACCCACCAACATGTCAAAGGATCTCCACGGTAAGAAGTCCCAACTAGACCTTAGACCATTTGGAGTAGGAGTCCCAACAATGGGTAGTAAAGTAATGCCTTGACCACAGTAGCGCACAGAGGTAAGTAAGATATGTTTGGTTGGAAGCAAGTGTGTGACCTTGCAGTGAGTCAAGTGAGATGCATGGGTGGTTCTAACACACGAAGGGGGAAAGAAAGTGTGATCCTTAGAAGCCTGTAATAGTATGCAACCTGAAAGGAACACACGAGCAAAATGGAATCACAAGATGGAAGAAGAATAGTCCACAAACCAAAGGGATGGGTTAAAACAAAAGCATGTTTGCAACGAGATTCATGCAATTGAAGACAAAATAGTTCATACAAAAATCCATAAGTTAAACAACATACATTTCTAAAATAACCAGAATAGCCAAATTAAAATAACAACATATGCACAAAAACATGTTGGCTTTGTTATATTATTATTAAGTGAAATTTCCATCCATACAGACACCATTGACAACCACTAGCCCCAATAGTGGAACATTACAGTCAACACTGCCTGCTCCTCCAAAGAAGTATATTGTCTATGTTGTCGAGAAGCCAAGGCTCATCACAATACTCCTCAAGCCTTCTTTAAGCAATGCCTAGCCAAACACTTAGCTCCCAAATGCCTGCATTATGAGTTATGAAGTTATATATATAAAAAAGGGTGGGGTGACCCTTAACATTCCCCTTTGATTCTTTGACCACCCTCATGACTCTTCAACTCCTTTACAAATAAATCTTTACATTACATAGTGACTTTTCACATTCCACTAATGACACTTGGAATTTCACTTACAACATGTTTACAATAATATATAATTTCCACATATACCCATGTTGGACAAAATAGGATTGCGTCATCCTGACAAAACAAACAACATCACTCGAAATCTTGGTGAAATACCAACTCAACAACACCCTCTTGATGGTCTTCGGTGACGAACTAATACCAAGCTTGGTACTACGCTCTTGTGTCCCCATATTGTTTGGTGATGTCTTTCTCAAATTGAACTCTTGCCTCCATGGCTTCCAGGTATATGGTTCTGAAACCTCTGTCCAACTTGTCTTGAAGCATGTGAAACATTGAATTGAGTGTGGTTGGACCACTGATTTACTTCTACATGTTTTCTACCCTCAGTTGTAAATCATCACTGATGAGCTCTCACATCAATTGCTCTATGTACCTGTCGACCTCCAGCAGGACTTGGTTCTTCTTCATGGCTTGAGTGAGGGATTCGATTGAAGGGATATTGTGTTTCCTCACTATGACATTCAGATTCCTAAACAACCATGCATAAGAAGCCTCAATGCTGGTGATAAGCAAAGGGAGCTGCTCATAGTTCTAGATGAACATCTAAATTTGTGCTTTGTCTACCTCTACGTGTGGTTCCCTTGTACGTCATTTTCAATTCTTGTATATGCACAATAGCATCATGGATGTGTTTTATATTTTAGGCAATCTTCATGCACTATTGTTGAAAACCATATAGATGGACAATCGCCTTTTGCACGGAGACAAATTTGCCATACAGCGTCCGCATGGTGGTCTCAAGAGTTGATACTTTAGAAAGTATCACTTTTCTCATCCCTGCCACAACAAATCCTATGTATTGTTCTATTCTCTACCTTACCTCCTGCAAGTCCTTTGCCATTTGATCATTCTTTGCTATCAATAACTTGGCCATTGAACTCATTGTTTCTGCATAAACCTTATAGGCATCGGCCATGGCAGCTGGTTGTCTTTTAACATTTGACACAATCACCATTTTCTTTATGTGTGCAGGTGGTGAGTGACCATCGAGAGCTTAATTCTTCATGCTTGTACAATCCTTTGTTGCGACTCATCAAAGGAAAGATTGTACACATCCATCACCAAATCATCATCAAGGAGAAAAACCTCTCCTTATTCCCTCAGGACTACTGATTCTGGAGGTGGTAGAGACTGAGGTGTGACCTTAGATGCTCTTGGCATGAGGTTGGTGTCTTGGTATCGTGGCTCTTGTTCCAACTCCATGTCCATTGCTTCAAATATTTTCTTAATCTATTGAGTGAGTTCCTATTCCAATAACTTTTCATCATGTTCTTCATCTCCTGCTAGCTACTCTAACTCCTCAGCCTATATAGGCGCAATTTTCTCTGTCATTTCACATTTCCTTTCTTCATGTTCCAGTTTTTGCGTATCTTCCCTCTTTCTCCTTCTTAGCTCCTACTCTTCTTTCAACTTCTTCTCTGTTTCCCACAAGTGTAGTGGTAGGCCCTGATCATGCAACATCACCCTTATTTCCCTTACTATGCTCTTGTTCTTCCTCTCAGCAACCCCATTTTGTTGAGGGTTATGGGGTGTCGTCAACTCTTGTTTAATCCCTTCCACTACACAGAATTTCTTAAACTCATTGGAGACATACTCACCACCATTATCACTCCGTAGAGATTTAACCTTCTTGCCAAATTCTTTCTCTAGCAATGCTTTGAACTCACAAAACTTTGTGAAAGTTTGATCCTTTTTCTACATAAAAAATACCCAGCATTTACGAGAATAGTCGCTAACAAATATAACATAATACTTTTGTTTGGCCATGGATGTTGTCGAGAATGGTCCACACACATGTGAATGGAATCTCTCCAGAATAGACTCTGCTCGACTATCTCTATCTCCAAAGGAAGACTTGGTGTATTTTCCCAAAGTACAACCCTTGCATGTATCAACTTGCTCAAGCGTACCTTTAGGAAGACCAATATAGATTTTCTGTAATATCTTCAAAGCCCCATGATGCATGTGGCCCAATCGCTTGTTCCACAACTCGCCAATATCTTGGTGCAACATCTTTTCTTCTTTTGAAATTAAAGCAGCACAATCCTCTACCTCTATCTTATAGATATTCTGAACTCGAATCCCTATCTTATTTACTTGACCCATGGCTCTGTGTTAAAGGAACACCTTTCCTTTCGAAAAGATCACATCATAGCCTCTATCCTCAAGCATGGAAACAGATACCAAGTTCTTCATCAGTATAGGTACATGCATAACATTCTTCAAGGTGAGTGGAGCTGCATTCTCCCTCTAAAAATTAATATTTCCCACACAAATAACACTATACTTATCGTCATCACCCATCTCGATATGCATCTTGAGATCTTTCTCCTTCAGTTCATTGAATAATTCTTTGTCGCCATTCATGTGGAAAGAAGCTCCACTGTCTACGTACCACACACTTCCCATCATTGAAGACACCATGCATGAAATGAGGGAAAATTCCAATTCGAATTGGGAGGCCAAAGCCTCACCCACCGCTCCTCCTGAAGACTTCTCCTTAGACTTCTTCAATGGACAATTTGTAGTAAAGTGAACCATCTTGTGACATTGAAAGAATTTAACTTTCGTCATGTCCTTCTTCTTACCTCCATGTTAAGAATTTGATTTGGAATGGGAAATTTTACCTTTCCCTTTCCTCGCCTTAATCACTAAGGCACAATTCTCTTCATCATTAGTCTTTGATGAAGAGCCATCCATGGTGTTCTTCCTGATCTCATCTTGCATCAAACCGACCATAGTTGTTCCCAATCTGGTAGCTTCTCCCGACCATTGATAGAGTCCTAATAACTATGCCAAATATTTGGGAGTCCAAGAAGAGCAAGGCTCACCATATCCTCCTTGAAAACCGTGATTCCAACACTTCCAAGTTCATATCGATATTGAGTGAACTTGGTATAGTACTTTGGAATCGTCTTGCCTTTTTCCATCTTAATTTTATGAAGTTTATCCTTCAGTGAAAACTTCCTTTGATCACTATTATTCTTATACAAGTTTGTCAATATTTTCCACATAGCATGCAGGGTTTCCTTTTCATGGAGACTCGAGACAATATGATCTCGAACTCCCTTAAGGATTATCAGCCTTGCCTTCGCCACACACTTCTTCCACTCGGCCAAGTTTTGTGCATCAGCGGTTGTTGGCTTAGGAATTAATTGTTCAACAAATTCCTTCAAGCCATTATCCTCTAGCACAGCCTCCATCTGTCCCTCTAGGCTATGAAATATGAGCTTCCTTCCAAGGCATACTCAAGCCTCAACCCGTGGAACACCAACTATTGATCCTGAGGTATGTATTGCAAATTCGACTTTGATCTATAACCTAGAAACTAAAAACTTTGAAATATCCTCTAGAGAGTTGATTTTAAATTAGTGATATCTCCCTCATCCAAACTTCGATTCAGTCGATTTGTTTTTTGAATTTGGGTATATTTTCCAAAGGAATCCATATCTGCAATTTGTTTCTAAAACTTTTGCACATAAATTTTCATATATAGTTTGCATACTCTCGGCCCAAAAAACAATCTTGCTTCGATACCATGTAGAAAATTCTATAGATTCACGAGCTAATGCAATTTCCTAAAGCAAGAGACAAGAATCAAATTCTACTCTTTACAGTGGAAGCCCATAAACATCGAGAAAATAATAATTAATAAAGGAAGAAAATCAAAGGCACATAACACAATAAATATTTGGGGAAAGCCACAGCTTAAAACCCCACTATCTATTTTGTATTAATCCAGGAAATCGGGATGAAATTACAGTGCTTGTTCTCTCTAGAACAATCCAAGCACTCGTCAAATTCAATATCCAACTCATAAGAAAGCTCAAGGCCAAAGCTTAGCCTCTTCATAAGCTCTCCAAGTCTTTATTCCAATGTTTAATTCCTATGGAGAATACCTTGTATTTAAAGGGGAATAAAGCCTATTGGGTAGCAGATCCCCTGCGTAACAGTTTTGGGGCTTAAAGCCCACAATTTTGGGTAATGGTATTGTAAAGGCTCCATGAAGTGTGCAGAACACGAATTGTAATGAGTCAAGTCAAATGGTGGTCCGCCCTAAAATATTATAATTTAATATATAATGTGCCGACCTACCCATGGTCCACGGACCATGGGAATGTATAAATAGAGCGAGGCTCTAAGTGTAGAAGGTAGCTTGGTTCTGATCTCAAGTATATGGGTTTCTGAAAGTGATATTCGCTCTAAGTCTTTTAAGTCCGAGTTGTAGGTGGTAGTAGTAAGAGTAGGCTCTGCAGCTATGTGCGCAGAGGCCTGGTAGAGTCCACAGCTGCGTGTGTGGACCCCTGCAACTAAGTGCGCAAGGTAGGAATCAGATTGTATTGGAACAAGAAGATTAATAAAAGATCAGTGTTTCTGAAATATCGTGCATCTGTGTGTTTATTCTTCTATTATGGTTTTATGCCTCTTTAAGGCTTATGTTTGCACGCACTTGTTACGAATGTTAAATGATTGCTAAAGGCTACTAAATTAAGTCAGATCTATAATAAAACATACTAAGGGTAAGGGATCTAGATAGTGCAAGGGCTACGCGAAGGTCGGATAGCTGTGCGAAATAGTACAAGTACAAAAGATCGGTTCACAACCTTTCCAGACCTCATCGAGACATCCCTAGGGTGCAGAAACCTGGTTCCAGCACCCTCTCATACTACCTCGGGTGAGACCTCAGTTCGCGCTTCGCTAACTGTTTCCAAAAGGGCTGGCAGTTTCGAGATTTGTTTGGCTAAACACTTTTGAACCTAGGTCAGGCCCCAACAAGCCAACAAAGCCTCTAAAAATAGTGCAATCCCTGAAGAATCGGTTCTTGATTCCATGCACTATCAGTGCAACTCAGAAAAATCTAAAACAAATAATACATTGTCCCTGCACTCTACTCTCAACTCGATCTTTCTCAGAATCAATATGCATGAGTTTCTGATGAGTAAATATTTAGTTAACTAGAGTAGCACTAGTGGAGTTCATTAGTGACACTACTGGCTGTTAACTCACTATTAGTTCCCTCAATTAGCTTGAGAACTAATTTAACTAAACTGACTCATGAAATTGTTTCTATTTTACAACTCACAATTAACTCACACTAGACTCCTGCAAAGTAGGGAGAACATATACATGACTTCCAAAAGAATTCCAACTCAAATTTCCCAAGTTAAGTAAGTTTAATAAACTTATAGAATTCAAATTTAATTCATAATTTAATTCAAGGACAAATTAAAGTAAAATTTCTTGTTTCCATTTCTCAATAGTTTGAATGTTTTATTAATTGCATGATATGAGTATGTGTATATAAGATTGCATGAATAAATGATATTGTCTTAAGACGGTTGTACTAACACAATATGTTATGAGATAATTGATATGCACTTGAGTGCAAATGGGTGTTAGTTGTAGTATTATGACTAATGATTGTGAGTTGATTATGGAATGGTTGTTAGTCTTGATAAAGGGTGATTTCAAATTAATAGACACGATGTATTGATCTTTGGAACATGTGACTGACATGTGTGAAAAATTGCATGGAAACATGCTTGGTATTAGCATGACAAGATAACAGTTGATTTGTTTATATAACTAATAGCTAGGTGATGTGACAATACATAGTAAGACTCAGTTGCAGCAAAGTAAAAGGTAAAAGAATGGAATTGGGTGAGAATTCCTTTGGCTATGTTTGGAAACCACAATTCCGAATGAATGAGTGCTTTGCATGAATACAGGAAGTCTTCATAACCTTGATTGTGTTTGACATTATGTGGATATGTGCTAGATTCATGAACATGTATTTGATAGGTACAATAGGTGGCTTCTAGCTATGGTTGGATTCATCAAGGAATTGGAGTACCTTGAGAGATTATATGTGTATGTGTTCAGTTGCAAGGAAACATGCTCGGTACAACAAGGTAAGGTAATCAATATATTGTTATGTTTATTTATGCACTGAAATCTATGTGTTTATGGAAGTATGATGTAGGGAATTGCATGGAAAAGAGAATGCCATGAAATCTTGAAGAAGGCTTGGGTTGAGCTTTCCCTTGGAAGCATTGGGAACCCATGGGGTGGAGTCATGGTGTATGTTGCTAATTTTGTGTTTTCAATATTTTTTGATTTGTTTGTGCTTGATTTGTCGTTTTGATTGTGTTTGGTGCATGGCCATGCCATTTTGTTTATGGTGTCATATTGCTATTGGTTTTTCATGGTTTTCTTCTTGTTTGTTTCTTGTTCTTGTATTTTATGTCTTGAGGGTCTTGGGAATTAATTGGGGAAAGAGGAAGTTAATGGAGCATGGAGGGAGTTGAATGAAACCCAACAGGTAATGTAAGACCTGGATGAATCTCGGTGCATGTATAAGGGTAGTTGAATGGAAGAATATGATAATCGGTTGATCTGGTTGGGTCCATTGGAGTAAATGGATGGTGGAAGGACAATCATGAGAAAGGTAACAAAAAAGGCAAAGTGATTGGGCTTGATGTAACAGATGCCTTGGCTATGTTAGGAATTATTGTTCTCAATGTTGCACATCTCATGCATAGATAAAGGGAGTTCTCTTAATATTAACCTTATGATATCTGGTAATTGTGTTGTGATCATGATATATATCTATATGTGTGTGTGTGTGTGTGTGTGTGTGACAAGGTTGTCATGGATCATTCTTGTAGAGAAATGATTTCTTTACGCATGTGAATGGCATGAAAAGGTTCTTTGTTTTATGAGGAATCAAGTGGGAAGAGTAGCCCTAATAGATTCTATGAAGTTAGTATCATGTGGATATGATTTGATATTATTTTCTTATACTATACCTATGTTTATGCTATGGCAGGCAATGCTGAAGGGTACATCAGTGGAACGAAAACAGTTTGATCTACGACATGCTAGGACAAGCATGGAAAATGGAAAGACACTAGAGGCAAGGTTTCATGGTAGAGATAGGGTGGCCTTTGGATGTGCAGTACTATTATTGTGTATGCGTTGTACCTAGTGTGTTGAGTACATGTGGTATTGTGTTATTTGTATTGTGTAGGCATTGTATTGTGATGTGTATTCGTTATATTGTACTGTGTGCACATATATGTGTGGTATTGTACTCCGAGTGTATGTGTTGTGTTTTACACTGTGTATGTTTATGTGTTGTACAATGTGATGGGATAGGCAGGTATGGGACTGTATGGGCCCTTGTTGCTGATATTGAGGGTTCAGGTAGTTCAGTCTCTGGATGCCCCTGTTATTGATATTGAGGGTTGAGGCAGTTTAGTCTCCGTATATCCTTGTTGTTGACATTGAGGGAGAAGGTGATTTAGTCTATGAATTCCCTTATTGCTTTGAAGAGAAGGAACTAGGTGCTTGTCAAGTTTGGAAACTGATCCAGTGTGTGTACATGATTGAAGAGAAGAGAAGGCATTATGTGCTTGTCGGGTTTAGCAACCGATCTTGTGTGCGTACATGATTGAAGAGAAGAGAAGGCACTGGGTGCTTTCTAGGTTTGGTAACTGATTTACTGTGTGTATAGAAAGGACAAAGAACAAAGACAAGAAAAAGAATCATTTGAAAGGTAAGTATCAATATTTTAACTATGCATGAGATCTATGATTTTGATTTATGATGGTTACATGTGATTTATGATTCAGATTTATGATGGTTGTGTTTTGAGCTAACCGGATGTGATAAGTTTATACATGACGATTTGATCAAAGAGCTAGTTTGACTTGTTGTGATAGGAAGTAAACAAAATTGCAGGTGTACCTTATTGATGAGCCACCAATGAGGGATGATTTTAATTTATTTCAATTCCTTTTTAGTCTAATGGAAATGATGTACTTGGTACACGAAAGCAGGGAAATGTCTAGTTTGGGTGGTTGAAACTGATTGCAAGAATTAGTAGTAGGAGGAAAAAGGAATTGGAATAGGTAACATTATGTTGGTAAAGCGCTTCAGGAGTAGGGCCATTATGGGACACTAGTATCCAATAGTGTCCATTGATTTCCATGAGCATGTTATGATCGGTATAATGGTTTTGAGGCATGGATATACCTTGGTTTTCGGACCTTCCAATGCGAGGAAACCTTGCCAAGGGATGGATCACCTGGGAAGGGGATGCCAGGGAACTTGGAAGGTGAGTGACTGCAAGGAAGGGGGTAACCACATTTCCCGAGGGAGTATGTAGAAGAGAAGGGAAGGCCAAGGAATGCCTTGATTTTGGTCATTAGCATTGCCAAATGGAATCAGAAGGATATTGGGAATGTGCCCTAGAATAATGAGTTAGTAACTATTCATTGAGGGAACAGGTAGCGCAAGGCATCAGAGGAAATTTTAGCCTATAAGTGGCCTCCTAAGAAAAATAATAAAATAATAAGAAAATAATAAAATAAAAGCTATAAATTTTGGAGAGAAAAGAAGAAAACTACTTTTCTTAATTGTATTTTTAGCTTATCTCATAGATTTACTCAAATTTCAAGTGTAGACACTCATTTGATGTGGAATTAAATTCTGCATCCAACAAGTACCCATTATGCATACTTTTGAGAAGATCCACATTGATAAAAATTAAAGATACGCTAAAAAATATGTTCAACACGTTTTTTAATGTATCTTCAATTTTTATCAATGTGGGTCTTCTCAAAAGTATGCATATGCTTACTCATTGGATGTGGAATTTAATTATGAATTCAATGAGTGTCTACATTTGAAATTTGTTAAACATATAAGGTAAGCCAAAAATACAATTAAAATATATCATTTTTTATTTTCCCTCCAAAATATTTACATGTTCCTCTTTCTAAATTTAAAGGATTTTGATTGGTTTACATATTATGTACATGAACATTTCATTGGCACTTTTAGGCTAAAATTTCCTCTAATGGTCATAGCGCTGGACATTTTATGCAAGTTTTACTTTAATAGTGGATTTTGGATTTCCTGGGAAGGAGGTGAATCCTGGTACTACTTGGAGGGTGGAGGTGTGAGCCTCTATATTCCCTTATTGTTGATGTAGGCATCATATATTTTTATTTGTTGGTTAAAGAAAATGTGAGAATGTATATATGTATATTATTGTAAATATTGTATCAATTTGTGGTTATAAATCTCCATAGACAGTATGCTTATTTTTTGGTTGAAGAAAATGTGCATGAGTATATATGTGGTTGTTATTGTAAATATCATAATGAGTTGTGTTATAAAGCTCCAGTAAATTGTATGATTATCATGTTTTCAGCACTGTTCATTGTAAATACTACAACGAGCTAGGTTATAAATCTCCATAGGAAATATGTTTTGCTTTCAGTGGCTTGTTGGGTGTCATAAAACACCAAGAACAGTGTTCCCCCAAGGGGTAGGGATTTGTAACAATCTTGGGTTAACATTCCATGTAAATAAAAATAAGAGCAAGGTCATGGGACATGTATTCCAAGCTGAATGGTGGGGAAAACATCACATTTGGGGGGTCACTTTCGGTTTATTAATGGCCAAGGAAATTGACAAAGGAAAATAGACAATAACTAAAATTTAATTATGAGAAACAAAGGAAAATAGGAGAAAAGAAAGGTGAAGAGACAAATATTTGTATGAGAGATAAATTAAAGGGAAAGTGAAGGAAAATGAAGAAGATAAACACATCAATGATAAAAAAGGCACCTGAGTATCAGTTGATCACTTTTCCTATCTTTGGAGCAGGTGTAGAAAATGAAAGAGATCAAGCACTTGGACAAGCAATAAAGCAAGGGAAGGAAAAGGACAAGGAAAGTAAAGTGAAGGAAAGAAAGGAGAAGGTTGGATCAACAACATTAGTAGGAAGATATTGCACGTAATGGGTTGCATGTGTGATTTCCTAGCTGATATGTGAATGCATGGTACTTGCATTTTTTTATTTGGTTCATTTGTTGTCATTGGCATGGGTTTCTCCTAGTTTGATAGTGGTTTTAGCCTTGCTTTTCCATTTCATGGATAGACATGGTGTGATGGGGTTCATTTGTGGTTGAGCTTTGAATTACCGAAAGGTTTTGGAACTAGGTGAGCATGGAAAATTTTAGGGGCTAATATTTGCAAGTGGGCTAATTTTCCATGATTTTTCCAAAAAACAAAGATTCGCCAACTTCCATTTGTTCTAAAAATAATTCGCCCAAATTTTACAATATAAAATTATTTTACCTTTAAAATCACCAACATTATATAATACTATATATAAAATTGTAATAAATTTCAATAAATTTACAAATATATCAATAAACGTTTTATAGTTTTCATATTAGGGACTAGTGAGATTCACCAATATTTTTAAAGTGCAACATAATTTTCCATACTTCAAAAATTTTCCTTGCAGGTGATGGGGTCTCAAGAAAATTCCCAAGGGTTGGGGGTGGAGATGGTTTTCTTCGGGAAGCCCTCATGGGTGGAGACAGGAAAATTCGTCAAGGTTTGATGAAGAACTTCTAAGGCATCCAAGATTGTTTTGGTTTTGGGATCTCTTGACTAGTTTTGGCAAGATCACAGTAGTATGAGGGTAGAGGTGGTTTAACCTCTAGAATCCCTTGATTTTTTCTGTCTTAGTTTATCCCATGAGATCCCACATTCATGCTTGGAATAGGGCACGAGGGTGATTGGCTGAAAGAAATATTTGTTTCAACTTAATCTATGGTCGGGTGGTGCATGGAAGCCCCTAACTTGGTTGGATTTTGCATATGTTAATAAGAGTTATTTTCCTATTATGATTTATGAGCATTTGTACTTGTTATTATGTTGCTTTGATGGTGGTTTTGTCATGATTAATATTCTAGTTATAAGCATGGTTTATAATGTGCTCTAGTTATGGCTCTTATTATGCTTTGATAAGTTAATGAATGGTTGATGAATGCATGGGCTAACAAGTGTTGTTAAAGCTACTTGAGAGGGAATTAGACCTTATTGGTCATTTCCAGCTAAAGTACAAAGATTTACACTCAGATATGCATTCATGACTTGTATATTACATGTTTACCATGTGTTTGACGAAATGTCTAGTATGTTCTAGTTAGTCTAGGTCATGTCCTTGCTTCAAGTTTGAAGGTCTAGAATTTTTGTCATGTAAATTATGCTTCTAGAAAGTTTTAGATAGATTTGGGCAGGGGTCTGGAGGCTAAGTTGAAAAGGAAGCATAGATCTTCAAACCACATGCACAAAACTAATGTTTTTATGTCATAGTCACTAGAAGCTAGGTTGATGAGTGTGGTTATAGCATCATAACCACATGCATGCCTTGTTGTGGGTGCAGTTGTCGGTCTAGGTCATAGAAACAAGGTTCCAACTTAAGGATTGACTACCTGGGGTGTTTCTTTAGGTCTTGGGTGATTTATAGTGCCTTAACGATGTTAGTTTCTGGTCAGTAAGTTTCAGTTGTAGGCCCTACTTCCTTAACTAGAACTAGGAGTTCAGGTCATGTCATAGTGGCGATCCACTTCACATTTACCTGGAGGGCTTATAAAAGTGGGTAAACATGGGGTGGTGTGTTGCCATGGGGAATTCACTTAATGAACCTCTGACATATCACATGCATTCGTGGCATATTAAACAGTACCCTTAATTTCACTACATATTGGAAAATGCCTCTTATAAAATCACATTATTTAATCGGCTACCAGTATGAACCCAATACACCTTCCCAATTGAAAAAAACCCTACTTTCACTAGATATTGTAAGTATCCATTTTTTCATTAATGTTTTTAATACCCCTTTATTTTTTTTCATTAACTTTGAGTTCCATTTTTTATACATGCAAATATAAAAATCCTTTATCCCCTATATATACCCCAATATATTATGTCATTTTTTCCTCAATATATATCCCCAAAAATGAAGTCATTTTATATGTTATTGTTCCCCTAGTGAAGCCCCCACGTGTTACATAACGAAGAAAAGCATTAAGTTTCTAAACGAGAAATCTACAATAGAACTAAAAGTGATGCACATCATTGTGGGTCAAAGTTATAAAATGGAAATCACTAAAGCCATCGAGAAAAATAACTTGCGTGTCCATACTAAAAGTAAATTGGATGCAATGAGGACTTCTATTGTTGCCTTTGTCTCTGGATTTGACTAGAGACAAAGAATTGGATTACTAGGGTGTTTGAACATGTATGGTAGCTTAATCACATGGGAAGCCTATGAAAAAAGAGTTTACAACTACAAAATGCAGGATATATACATCTTTGGAAAAAATTGTGGTGTTAAAAGGAAAGATTATGGTTAATTTTCTATAGAGAGACTTCCAATTATTATGGTTGATGAAGACCCTATTTTTCAAAGTTGCAAGTTATGTTCAAGAATATGGTTCAATGTCCAATCCTAGGCAAAACTCTTTGGGAAAGATGTGAAAACCTACTTCAGCAAGCAACAATTGAAACTGAAGATCCTAGTGTTGGGCCCCAACAACTAAGTTCCTCTTGCCATGCAAATATTTAAGCAGATGTTTCTTTATTTTGTCATGATATGTTAATTTTAGTTAAAGATTAGTTAGTAAGCTAGGATAACTAGACAATTATATGCTCTAATATTTACTTGTAATTGTTCTGAGGCCATAATGTTTTCTCTTTAAAAATGATATAGAAGAACTAATTTAGGGGGTTCAAATTCTGCTCTTAGAGACTATTTCTCAACATTTTTTACTTGGTTTTTTTTAAGAGATTAATGAAGAATGTTCAAGTGATTCCAAATATGTGATGGTTGCAGTATGTGTCCTCTTTCTTTGTGATTTTACATTGCTTCATTCTTTTTTTGAAATTTGTGTAATGTAGTTGTTGGTTTCTTTTTCTATACAGATTTATCAATGTTGTGTGGAAAGTTGATTATACTTGTAATAATTCATATTTGAGGAACCTTAATGAAGCACTCCATAGTTTCACTATTCTATTTTCTTTCTTTCCATCTTTTCTTCTTAAATATCTAGTACATAGGATTTTGTTTAGCCCTATGCATCCTATCTAATATTTTCTGCAGTTCTTCTCACCACACTACAATGTCAATTAAAGGTTGTAAGCACAAATATGTAGGCTAGTTGAAAATTCTATTAATTCTCCTAAGAGTTACATTGTGTTTTACTGTAAACTTTAGTCTTTGAACATAAATATGACCAACATCTATAGATCCTCGTTTAATTTGAGCAGAATGTGCAAAACTATGAAGACAGTGAATGGATGTCCTAGGCACTAACCTCTTTTGAGCCCAAGAGTTATCTCTAGGAGCTACAACACTATTCATAGTCATGCAACCTAAAATTGGTGTTATTCATGAACATCCAACCTACAATACATTAGGTTATTTTTGTCGATTAGTTTTGCAACTCATAGTTTAAGATATCAAATTCTGAAAACGAAGAATATTTCAAATCCATTAAATATGGATTATTTATATAATATTTATTATTTAAAAAAATAAATATAATAATAATAAAATAATAATAAATTACAATAAGATAAATTTTAAAAGTCTCCAATTCAAAGTTGATCGGTGATAGGATATTTAGTGTGGCGAAAGAAATTGTTGCAGGTTGCATGAGGAGGTTGTAGCTTAGTTGCAAAAAGCTGCAAAAAGGGTGGAAGAGAAGGGGATTCAAGAGGGGGTCAAGCAACTGAGGCAATGAGGCTAGCAAGGAAATGGGGAAGTCCAACTTTGGATAATATTTTCTCATGCACTGTTGTTATGTTTTGATATTAGGTCTTTTTTTTCATGTTTATGGGAAATTTCAGTGTTTTGTTATAGTTTTTAAGGCAAGTAGAGGGAAGACGTTAGTATTATGGATATACTGGGATATGGAAATAGTTGCTTAAGTTGAAGCAAGTTTTGTTGTGATATTGTAAAAACGGTTTTGGTCGTGTAAATCCATATTTAAAATAATAATAATAAAATTAAAATCATAAAATATTTTAAATTTGTAGAATATTTGAAATCCATTAAATATGGATTATTTACATAATATTTATTATTTTTTAAATTTTACAATAAGAATAAATTTTAAAAATTATAAAGGCCTATAATTAAAAAAAAATTGAATATGCTCTAAAGTAATTAGAAGTAAACAAATGTGTGAATCAAATGTTTAAATCTTATACTTTTCAAAAATATTTCAACAAGAGATTTAAATAAACTATTTAAAGATCTATGTTAACTAATTTATGTCGATTTAAACTTCATATATATCTATATGTAGAGAAAATATATGGTTAAAATTTTTATTTGGTCATATATATACAATTTAAACAATGAAAAATAACGCATTGTATTTTGCACTCTAAAAAAGTTTGCACGTGAAGAAATTTGTGTTGGCATTATGATGAATTTTTTGTGCTTGATGGCAACCCACCTGTAGTAGAAAAACTCACTTGTATATGGTAACTAGATGAATCTACAGGAGAGATATCAAATGTGATAGAATGCATGGCAGTTGTGTTTACAGATGTGACAAAATGCATGGCAGTTGTGTTTACAGATGTGACAAAATGCATGGCAGTTGTGTTTACAGATGTGACAAAATGCATGGCATTTCAAAGAAGTAATATGGAAAATTAGAGTGTAACAGGTCTATTCAGATGTAATAGGGCATTGGTACAAAATAACAGGAAGATGGAACTAAGGTCTTCTGATCAGAATAAAGAAGGTGAAAGAAAAGGTTGATGAAGAGTAGTTTAAGAAGTATACGCTGGTTCACCTTGTACAAGTAGCATATACACACGACTTAACAAAACAAAAGGAGCATATACGTACGTATACACGCACTTTCACAGAAGGAAAAGCGCGTACATGTTGGAAAACCAAGGTTTTTGGTCTGAACTATTGACCTTAGGTATTTGGTCCAAGGTATTGTTCCTAAGTGGTTTTGGTCCAAGGTATTGAGAAAGGCCTAAAACTATATAAGGAGGAGAAGATCACTAGGCCATGTGTGCAAGTCATAAATATCTTATGAAGAGTGAGATCAAAAGAAAATATGCATGTTAAGGGTTATGGTGTTTTTGCTTGATCTGAACTAAGGATGAACCTTATCAGTCGATGGGGGATGATATATAATGATAGATTAGGATCATGAGACCTAAAATGAATTATTATTATTATATGGTTTGATCATGGATGGTCTAGATCTGAATGCTAACGCATGATTTACATTGTAAACATTATGATTTGGGTATGTCTAAAGTTCAAAGGTGTAGCAAAGTTATGAACTAAGTATTTGCAGATCTGTACACTGGTTCATTTTGGTGAAGGTGTGTATACACATTGTTCGACTCTTCCAAGTAGTTTATGAAAAAGAAAATCTTGATGTTCAGGGATGACGAATCTATCAGATTAATACTGTTGTTTTGCTGCTATTTTACTGTTGTCTGTTAATAAAGTCTTCTTAGATATGAAAATTAAAATTGAATGCATAAAGAGTTTGTGTCTCATTGTTTAATTGATTGAGAAATAAGGGTGATCCTTGTTTCTCTCTATTTAGAACTTTGTAATATGACAGTAGATCTTCATAATGTCACTAATTGGTACAGTGTGTGTTTTAGAGGTTTTATGATTCAATATCTTTAGAGGTATATGTAGGTTGGGAAAAAGGAAGTAGTGTATACACGCATATTTGCTTCATTAAAGAAGCGTATACATTCTAACACATGCCTTTTGAGGTTACAATTACTTCTGGTTGTTGATGCAGTGTTCTAGGTTCAAATCTGTGTACTGGCTATAGTGATCTATCTATCCTAGTTGATTAGTTGAATTTGATTAAGTTTTGGAGATTTAGTGATTATTTTATTCAGTTGTGTCAGAGATTCAAAGGCTTCAATGATTGATTGTTTCAATTATATCAGAGATTGGTGATTGGGTTTCAGTTATATTAGAGATTGATTGGGTATTTGATTGATTGATTGTATAAGTGAGAAGAAGTTATCTCTATCACTGCCTATGTAAAGCTCTGTAAGTTGACATTAGATATTCAGTATATTGCTGGTTGGTATAGACTTGATTCAAAAGTTTATGTTTGCAATAGTTTTGAAGGTATATGCAAGTTTGATTAACGAAAGTAGCGTATACACACAATTTGGGTTCAACCAAGTAGCGTATACACTCTGATGCATGGTTTTTGAGGTTACAGCGGGTTCTGAATTATGGTGCAGGTTTCTGGGTTCAACACAGCGTTCTAGTGTCAATGATCTGATTTTTTAGATTAACCGAATATTGGTTGATGTATATGTATTTGATGGTTGTATTGCAGTGGTGATTAATTTTGAGCTTCAATGTTGTTGATGGGTCTAGTATGGAAATTGGATGAAACATGGCCTTCAGATTGTTGTGTTGTGATCCAGAAGTATCTAGTCTGAAAATTCATGAAACGTGGTCCCTGGAGGAAGAGAGAAGGGCATGTCCTTCTGTAAGCTAGCGCCTACGTACTAGTAAAAATATTGGCCAATACAAGAGCTAGGGGGTTGGAGCTCCCTTCCAGTAGCAGCTGGAAAAAAAGTGAAGGTTCGAGTCTTCGATAGATTGGCACCTACGTACTAGTAAATAGATCGGCTAGTACAAGAGCTAGGGGGTTGTAGCTTCCTTACAGTAGAAGCTAGAGAATGAGAGAAGGTTGTAGCGTTCTGTAGGTGGGTTCCTACATACTGGTATGATTTTGCACTAGTACAACGTTGTAAATAGATTTTCTTATTATTAAAAGAAGACAAAGATGACAGTAGCAGGTGGTTTTCACCCACATTAGGTTTCCACATTAAATATTGATGTTCATGTGTGTTGCTTATGTGTGATGGTTTATTTTGTTATTATTGCACATGGTTACTATTTAATGTTTAATAAAGTACTGATGCACTGATTAAAGTTCAACATATGATGCATTAACTGAATCATAAGTTCATTGGATATACGTTGGTTGCCTTAAGAACATTTGCGTGCACACATGAGTTTCCTTCACTGAAGTAGCGTATATAAATATGATTATGGAAATGAAAAAGTTAGATTTGTAAATACTAATTCAACCCCCCCCCCCACCTCCAGTATTATTTCCAACAATTGATATCAGAGCGAGTCCTTTGGCATATACTTGATCGCTTGAAGGAGATCCGTAGAAACAATGGGAAAGAAGCTAAAGAAGAAAGCACCTCAAAAGAAGAAGGCATCTCAAAGGAACTGTGATAGTGGGAGAGACGATTGGGGATTATCTGGAAGAAACTTTTCAGATTCAGAATCACCTCAGAATGAAGATGAACAAGCAAAAGAACTATCAAGTATGAATTTGTTGTCCTCTGGTGATACATTTCTTTGTTCATGAAAGTGACAGCGAAACAACTAAATTTACTCTTATGGGTGAAAGAGAACGATATCAAATAGAGGCAGAATTTAAAAATCGCATATACACAATTAGAGATCAACAAGATCTATCTAACAAAAAGGAGTGTGCCTTCAAATAAGAAGTTACTAGATTAAAATCTCAACTAGAGGAAGGAAACAATGTAAGGAAGCAATACAAGGAAAAGGAAGATCAATGTCAAAAGCTGCAGGATGAAGTGACATCATTAAGAAATGAAGTAAAAAGAGTACAACAATCAAGAGACTTAAATATAGATCTAGTTACTATGAAAATATTGAAGCTAAGATACTCTCTCTAAAAGATCTTGAAAAATCAAATAAACAGAATGGAGAACTACTCCAAGCATTTGAAGAACAAGAAAACGAAGTTCTCGAATTAAGGAAACAAGTGGAAGAAGGAATAAAAGCTGAAGAAATCATAAAGAGGTAGTATCTTGGAAAGGAAGAGCAATATCAGGTTGAGGTAAATATCCTAAAAGGTAAATTAGAAGAAAAGGATAAACTTTTATGATTTCAAGATAGTACTAAGATTCTGGATAATATTCTTAGTAGTCAAAGGTCTCCTATCATCAAATCTGGTCTTGGTTTTCATGAAACTTTCGAAGGTGAATCTAGCTCACAAGATGAGGCAAAGAACTCTAATGAAAAATCTGAAATGCTCAACAAAGAGTTGAGAGGTCAACCCCATCAACAACCAAGGAAATAAATTCTTCAAAGAAAACCTTTTACTCCTAACTATGGAAGTGATAGTCAGTTATTTCCTCCAATGAATAATGTTGAATGTTTTATATGTCACAATTTTGGACATATTGCAGCAAGATGCAGAAGTAGAATGGTTCAAGACCATCACACAGAAAGATCATCAGGTTCTAGGTACTTTAAGGGATATGAAACATGAAACATGTAAGATGTTATGCATGTAAAAAGTTTGGACATATAGCAAAGGAATGCAGGAGAAAATTTCGGGCACCATACCAAAAGGAGAAAACATCATCACACTTGAAGATATGGAAGAAGAAGGAATTACAGACAAAAAGATGTGGCATAGCTCAATATATAGACAAAATAGAATCAAAAGGAACTGAAAGTATGAAATTTCAATGTCCTAATTCTCATACATAGTTATCATAAAGACAAGATGCATATATACACGAGTTAGAAGTTGCACAGTCACGTATATGTTGGTTTGATGAAGAAGCAGTGGGGCAGACTCAGAAAAATGATTCAGACAATTATCAATTATCTTTTTTGTCTTGATGATTGATGACCACAGTATGTGGATGTTATTTAGAAGTTATTTTGATCCTCATAAGTTGTTTATCACTTGATGTATATCTTATTCATGATGATGCCTTGATATTTCTTACTGATATATGCAATGATCATATCTGACGGTGAACAGGTGGCACAGGTTTAAGGGGAGAATATGATATGCTTATAATAATGCATTGTTGGCATTATGTTTAGAAATATTTGGTACCTAATGATTCTTATCAATAGTGATGATGCTTATGTGGCTAAAGTGTTTAAATGATACATCATGCTAAGTTACGAGTATGAGTTTCTCATGATGAAATCTCAGATGATATTTGTATTGCTTAGTTGTTCTGGGTGATTAGGGATGACTTTTGATGATGCATACAGTACATATATGCTGCTTACATGGTGATCTTCATAAGGACAAGGAGAAGTACAAATCTTGAGTACATAACTTCATTATTTGACGATGATTATGCATAAAATTCATATGGTGCAGTTATGATGTAGGATTCCTATAGTTCTTGGCTCTCACATGGTTGAGGATTGTTGTTGTTGATGGTATCAAGAAAGCTTAACAAATTACCATGAGCTCATGATTTAGTAGATGCATAGTTTATGGATACACATGATGTTGGATACATGGATGATTACTTAAGTTGCATATTGATAAATATCATTGGTTGGCCAAGAGAATTGTGTTAATGTAGGTTTCATGAAGACATAGCTATTTAAAGACATGGATATTCAGAGACATGGCTTACTTAGTCACATAATGATGATGACTTCTTTATGATGTTAAGTTTGATACTCACACATGTTGATTATCATGGTTGATGCTTATCAAATGTGGGATGTTCTCTAGTGATGATACATGGTTGATATATTGAGGGTTGTTGTGGAAAGATCATTCAGTTCTTGATGATGATGTTATGATCATAGATGATGACTATGGTGTTTTCACATACATATGATATGATGTGAATGATTTTGTGTTACTTCTTAGAGATATGACATACGGTTAGTTGATTCATGGAAGGTTATGATAAGGCTCTTTTTACTAAGGAAACGAAGCAAGTTCATCTTGATGAGATCAAGAGGATGAGTTGATATTTATATACGGCATACTTTGTCACAGGTTGATGATATTTACTTTGTCATGGACATACACAGGTTGTAGATCTGGATGTTGCTGACAGATGCTATATAGTTGTTGATGACTATCATGGTCTTGTTTAGAACTTTTGTCTTTGTTATAAAGGTCAGGTATATCACTTGATGAAAAGTTCAAATAAAGGCCCATGATGTAATAATATGTCTCTATCTGTCATAGTATTTTAATGAGTCCTTTTGGTCATATGATGTAATTTATACCCCCACTATGCATGGGAAGGATGATGTAATAATTGCTATATTTCAACCATGTATAAACATTTGGTATATCCCCACTTGGTTGGGAGATCGATGTATGTATGAGTCACTGGTGATAGGAAGGTCATACTCACATAGTTGAGTTATAGAGTCATGATATTTTTTTTTGAAAATATATTTGCAGACTCTGCATGTGCTCAGGGGGAGCATGGATGGTTTAGTGCATCACAGCGTGTACAAAGGGGGAGTTTAATCAGAAAATTCAGCATGTTCCTAGGGGGAGCATGTTCAATGATCAATATTCAGTTATTCAGATATGAATCTTCATTTTGGTCGGCCCTTTGCCCTTGAGGACAAAGGGGGAGAATATATTGGTCTGCCTTTTGCCCTTGATGTCAAAGGGGGAGAGAATTTTGGTGTTTCTTGTTATCTTTAACAGTTTCTAAAACTTGCAGTAATCAACACCAACATGATTTCCATCAAGTCCAAAGGGAGAGATTGTTGGCATTATGATGCATGTGTTATACCTGATGGCAACCCACTTGTAGTAGAACAACTCACTTGTATATGGTAACTAGATGAATCTACATGAGAGATATAGGATGTGATAGAATGAATGGAAGTTGTGTTTACAGATGTGACAAAATGCATGGCATTTCAAAGAAGTAATATGGAAAATTAGAGTGTAACAGGTCTATTAAGAGGTAATAGGGCATTGGTACAGAATAACAGGAAGATGGAACTAAGGTCTTCTGATCAGAATAAAGAAGGTGAAGGAAAAGGTTGATGAAGAGTAGTTTAAGATGTATTGTTAAAATTAGCAACTAGGGACAAACTCCATGTGGGTCATCTTATTTATCGCAGCTGATATTTTTATTGGATCCCTCTCATCGAGAGGTGTAGGATTGATCTAAATATCATCCGATTCTGTCAAGTGTTCATGGAGTTATGAATTTATTTGTGTTATAAAACAAATTGTCAAGTCGACCAGCATCTTATGTAGGCTCAGAAGCCCAATAGTCATGTCTATTCATCATCTACGTTTTAGTATAAATAGAAGAGGACTTGAAGTCATTTCTGACACACACTCTTCATGTGATCTCCTCCTCTCCACGTCTTTGGGTTTTTGGTGGAGAGACATTAAGAGTACGTTGGGCTAAGTAAATGATGCCCTAGACGCAGTAGCTTATGCCCTATCCACAATAGATGTTACCCTAGCCGCAGGTCTAGAAGAGACCCTAATCCATTGTAAGGAGAAGCCCTAAACATAACTAAAGAAGAGACTTTTATCCGCTACTCTAAGAGGAATAAATCCGTAGTCTATTAGACCATAATACGTAGCTTCAGGACGAGACATAATCTATTGTCAAGAGAGTCACATACGCAGTTATTAGAGGCTTCTATTTGCTATCATAAAAAGACCTTACACAACACACCTAGCCACAATTTTTGAGGCCCTAAAAGGAAGCCTAAAACCGTAGTTAGAAGAGACCTAATCTCAGCTTGAAAGGGACCCTAAGTAATAGCTAGAAAGTTGGACCTAGCCACAACAAAGCAGTTATACTACACCATGAAGGGTTAATGCCACGTAGCTGTAGGTGACAGCGTGGTAAAATCCAAGGTTGTTTATGGAAAGAAGCAGTCTTGACACCAGATCTCGGTGGTTCTTCTGTAGCTGCTTAAGCATATTGGAAAGCAGTATGAAGATGATCCAAGTAACGTATCTATTGCATAATAGAAACAATGATCTGAACTACAAGAAGTCTATGTCTTAACATTCGGATCTGTATAGGCATATCACATGGCCTCGGCATACTTGTAAGGATCTCAGTTGGATGAAGATCTTGGATGAAGGGACTGTGTTATCTCACA
>APFE030756565.1:0-19835 GCA_000404065.3 Pinus taeda
TTTATATATTATAGTCATAACATCTTCTTCATAGTTTTTTACTCCAGCCAGTTATATTATTTTATGCAGAGGAAAAATAATTCCTATAGAAATAATATTTTTCCTAAAGAAATACACACATATCACAGCAGATAAATATACAAGAACTGTCAGATATAATAGAAGAAAGAGAAATACACAGCTAGACACATGAAGGGAATATATGCATATAATGCTGAGCTGAAAATGTGAGAAACTACAAACTAGAGGTACTCGTACCGGAAAGAATCCTCCTGCACCATTTCCTGCATCTACAATGATATGGAATCCTTCAAGTGGTCTCTCTGCACATGAAAAATGATACAACTCATCATGATAGCAATAACTCTCATATAGCTTGAAACAATGCAATGTGCAATACAATAATAAATAGGATGGACCTTAGTGCCAAAATCCTAACACAAAACCAAAACGACTTGATACAACATGAAATCAGAAACAAATAGTAACGCATATATCTTGCCTAGTTAAACTAACAAAAGAACTAATTAGCAGGCTTGTATGAGCTTGATTATGTTAAAATACACTATGAAGCCTACCCATATTTCCAGCTGCTTTACGAACAGCCTTTACTAGATCTGATGTGTAAACCTTCATGTAATCCACCCTTCTCAACAATTTAGAAGCAGCCTGTTTGGATGCATTCAATATATCTTCAGAGAAATTATTGTATATTTGTGCCGCACGTGACAGAATGTCTGTAATATCCGCTTTGCCAAGCCCGCCAGAACTTGTAAAAAATTTAAACCCATTGCGGTTGTATGGAAGATGGCTAGCTGTAATGACAAGATGAGGAAAATTTCAAAACCTTCCTACAATGTTAAACAATCATCAAAGAGTAGATTCCTTCAAATCCCTTTGTATGCACTATGAGCAACTGAGAATGCACATCCATCCAAATTACGAACAGAGCAAGGCATATTGTCATCACTACTAATCAATGAAGATGGTTATAGAATTTACTTAAGAAGTTAAAATGCATTGTATCTTATCTCCTTTTTCAACACTAGTCAGTCTATTGAATGGCAATAGAAAAACCAGAATGACAATGATATATTCACTATGTTTGTTGGGGTAGAAAAAGACAACCATATGATTCTTGGTTATAAAGTTGGGGTAGAAAAAGACAACCATATGATTCTTGGTTATAAAGGATCAACAAACATAGTGAATATATCATTGTCATTCTGGTTTTTCTATTGCCATTCAATAGACTGACTAGTGTTGAAAAAGGAGATAAGATACAATGCATTTTAACTTCTTAAGTAAATTACTTAGGATAACTGATATACCAATACAAGGCAATATAGACCTGTGATCATAATGGACCCATCAACAGGGCAAAGAGAATCTTCATCCTCAGTAAGTGTACTGTTAAACATTGCTGGAGTAGATGCCAACCTGCAATGCCAAATGAATGCTAAGGAATTCGCTTATAAAGAAAATCAAATAGTGTATTAAGTTACCAACGCAATCATTTTACAAGATGGCCTTCTCCAAAACAATGTAAACTAACAAAACCAAAATCTTTGGAACAGTGAACCAATATTTTGCTCAAAGGATATAGTACCAGTTTCACCAGAAAATAGAGTGTAATATCAAGAAACCGAAAATAGAGTGTAATATCAAGAAACCAATATTCCACAACTTATTTAATTGACAATGATGCTCAATTAATACCGCTAAGAAAAGCTCTTGGTGATCTTAAATAAATGGATTTCCATAGGGTGCAATGCACATCATAACTTGCAAGTACCTTAATAAACATGAACTCACCCATATAGAATAACATCCAAGCCAGCCCCAGCAATGCCACGAGCTACAGCAGCCTGTAAAATTTTCTCACTTTAGGAATGGGTTAACTCTGAAAAACTAAATTTATTCATGTACAAGTTCCACGTCGAAATATGAGAAAACTGCATTTGTCAAGGTAATAACTTCACACTTCTGACTTTAAACATAAAAAAGAAGTCAATTTTTAAACAAAACCTTAAGAGAGAGCACATGCAACTAACGGAAACGCACTTGCACTTTTAAAAGAAAAATAGTGAATTTAAACTTCAGGTATGCAAGTTGATCTATTTAACTGAAGAGCATATAGATAAGATAAGGTAAGATAATTGTATTAATGTCTATTGAATGACCACAAACAAGTCAATGGGACTGCTGAATATGAAGTACCAATACACTGGCAGCACAGAAACACTCCTATATAATAAAACAAAAAGAAGATAAAACCTAAACTAAATTCCAGAATCCAAAAAAGAGAGTGCTGATGTAGAAACTGAAGTAAAACATGAACCACTGGGGGTGACAAGCAAAATGCCCTAGAGGGATGCCAACCAAAGGTATGTGACTTAATGGCAATCGGATTTGCCTGCAGCAGATAAGGAGGCACTACACTCCTATGGGCCATCCACCTCTAAACATGTGCCTCTCCTACAATCCAAGGCCAAAGGAAACAACCTCATGATAGGACTATCTCAAATGACTAGAAGAAGAGATATTATGAGATATGTCTTGTTGTCTTATAGGAGCAGCTTTCCGTTGTTGTCTGGGACAGGAGTTCTGCCTGCTGGAAGGACGATCCTTGACTGAGATCTAGATCAGCAACTCCGCAAGGGACTCATCAACATGGGCGTAGGAGACCCCTTGGGATCTCACAAATCAGGCTCTATCAAAATGGTGTAGTTGGCTGTTGCCCCCTTGACAGCTTTCCGTTGTTGTCTGGGACAGGAGGTCTGCCTGCTGGAAGGACAATCCTTGACTGAGATCTAGATCAGCAACTGCGCAAGGGACTCATCAACATGGGCGTAGGAGACCCCTTCGGGTCTCACAAATTAGGCTCTATCAAAATGGTGTAGTTGGCTGTTGCCCCCTTGATGTCCCTATTTGTTGGTAGAACGAGAAAAAAGGATGTGGTTGTATGAGTTGTGTCGAGTTTAGGGGGTGTCTTAAACCTAGACGAAGGTAGCTCGAATGCCTCCCTTAGAGGCAACACCAAACACCTTTGGTTCGAGAAGTGAAAGAAGATAGAATGCGAGTTTTGAGACTCCCTAAAGAGGCTATAGAACAAACCATGTATCTCGTAGTAGATAGGGCACCAAAACAAAAAAGCTCCTCCATCACAATCTCCTACAAGTGACATAACTAACAGATCATGTCTTCCCGTGGAATCTAATGGTCAGCCTTGTTGAGAAACCAAGATGCTAGTAGATTAGGGTAGGTTTCTTTTACTTGATAATTACTTGTGAATGTTTGTTCGCTTCTTATTAAATTTTATGTTCTCTTCTTCAACAAGCAATTGCCAAAAGTACAAAACATGAAGATCACAAGAGACAAGAACACAAAGATATAGGCTCCAAGCTAGGGTAAAAACCCCACAAGGGGGAAAACCCAAGAAAATCCTCTTCTTATAGAATCAAATCAAAGTGTGATATCCATGACCCAAGACCAAAACGAAGACTACCACAAAGATCCCAAGTCAGCTCTCCTCCAAGTCTCTTAAACAAGTCAAAGTCAATATAAGTCAACGCTGGTCAAACTCCTGAAATCTGGTCAATTCCTAAAATTTCGGCCTCCCTGAAATTTCGGCCCCCTGAAATTTCTCAGACAAATTTGCACATGTGAGCAGAACTAGGGCAGAAAGCAGAACTTTCTTTCTCCTATGACTTCACTGATTTTCTTCCTCTTGCTTGCACAGAAATCGATGTGATAAGTTGGTGAGAAAATGGGGTCGAACTGCCTTCTATTTATACATGGCCAGGAGGTCAAATAGCTGCCTCTTTAGGCTAACTTGTCCGGAAGGGCCAACTTGGTCTTGTGGATGATAAATTGACCTTTTTGACTTAATAAAAATTCTTCTTTTCTCTTTACAAAAGTCCAAAGGGGACTTTGACTCAATTACATTTCTTTGACTAAAAATATTTTTTTTCTTTTTACTTTTACATGAAATACATATTTATACAAGTACAATGATAATTATGAAGACCGAGCCTAGTTACATTTACAACAAACCCCAACCCCAAGTCTATGTGAGCCCACTTGAAATTCGCCCATAGGGATCCTAAGCAAGTTTATCCAACATTGTATTGTAAGGGGGTCAAACAATGCAAGTGTTTCTCAACATTTTGAGGTGCTCAATGTAGAATGCCATATTAAGCCTTAACCACCGCATCCTCCAAGTGGGTTGAGACAAATGACCTAGAAATACCAGTTGTAAACGTCATCATTTATAATCTTGTTTATCTCTTGCTTATTTTGCCAAAGATGTTAAGGAATGTTGCCGCCTCGCTTACACGCCTAAGTAAATGTGGGAAAAATCCTCAACCCCACTAGGTGTGGCCTTGGTGGCAAAGCTCAGAGAAGGGGTTGTCGCCTAATCCCAACTCTATTTCTACGCTCTCTCCTAGCTAAAGCCAAGAGGGGTGGACCCTGTTACCCACCACTTTGTGGGTGATATTTCCAGGAAAAAATTTCTTCATGATGAACCTCAGTTGACAGCCAGCAGCCCCTTCCAGCATCCTACTAGCTCGTTGTGCCATTTCTCTGCCACCTGAGCCAGCCATGTGGTCCTTCACCCACCTGTATTGATCATATGTTTGAAGGTGGGCCTCCCAAATCTAAAGGTATGTCTTGTCATTTGGTAATTGAGCATTGGGTTTACTTATCATGGATACTTCTGGGTATGGATTGATGAGGGGATTTGGCGGAAAGAGTGGGGTTAGTTTGTGCTCTTATCCCCTTCATCTCTTTTGGATGTTACCCTTGGATCTTAGTCCTGTGGGATCTCCTTTATTGATTATTTGGTTCTAGGGTGGTACTACTTGGGAAACCCCGACTTTAGGTGTGTGGTCCCGCTCCTTTATCCGCATATATTACTCCCTTATCACTCATTATACCCCCATTCATCATTTCTCCCACCTGGGTCCACATTTCCATTCTGATCCACATAGGGCCAGCCTCCCTATCCCCTTGCCCCCACCTTGGTTCAGGCCTAGAATGATGCCCCAAAGGTTGAAGTGGCTAAAAGAAAAAAGAAAAAAAAGCATAATTGACCACATTTAATAGGAAATTGTATCACAACATGCAAAAGATGGTCGGGACAAAAATAATTAGCAAGTGGGCAAAATCCAATACATGGGCTCTACTCCAATCCATGGTCATCACCCTAGTTCCACAGGCCCTAGATGAGCCTCCTTTATCATTCAGGAACCCATGATTGTCCCAACCCCTAGAAGGCAATGAACTGCCCTACCTAAATGGGGGTAATCACTGCTATATCTTACACATCACGTTATTGTCCTTTGAGCCCCGAGCAATTAATTAAAAAAAAATCATAAAAGGCAAGCATATAAAGAAGGGTGTAAAAATCAAGGTCGGGGCACCTCATGTACCACGATTTCTCCCTCCTACACATTACATACCCAGGTGTGGGCTTCCCCTTATCTAGCTACCCCTATGCCCCAATATGTGGCCCAGGATTGCCCCTCTCATTCCCTAATCCATTTCACTTATTTATCACTTGCCACCCCCATTAGAAGGATGTACCTTGGACATACTATCCCCTTTAAGGGTGGAAACTGCCTAATAAGGGACTCGGTTAACCCCTTTGGAGCTTGGAGACACTAACACATGCCAAAGCCCACTACAGAAGGGCATGCCATTATGAAGTGCCCACTTTGTTATCCATGGTTTATAAACCCTTTTACACGATTATTTTAACGAGTGGTTGTACTGGAAGCCTAGGGGACACATTGGATCTTATGTAGGATTACAGGTGGTTTCCATTTGGGTTTGGTCTCCCTTTGCGGGATCTTAACCCCATATGTCTACATAGACACATATAGGGTGTGCATAGAAAGCCATTGGCCTCCACGATAGCAGACAACACTCCACAGATCTTCATCGATGTTCAGAGACTACTAGCGATCCACTTATGGGATGATGGTGATATGCTTCGTACATTATGCCTAGCAAGCCCCCACAGGAGCCCCACACTCTTGGCAAGTGTCCCAGGACTTGTACGATGTCATGGCAGCATTCATTACACCACTCAGACCCTTGCAAAGGATCTACAGGCATCTCCAATTCATATGGAGACCCAGGGGGTCATTTATGTGCCCTCAGACCCACTGGGAGCACCACAGGTCTACTACTTGGAGAACAAGGGGACACCCCCTTGTCCGTCACATTCCGGGGAATTTATTCCTCAGTATGGCACTTCAAGACATTATTAGGCCTTTGAAGGGCCCCACAACATGTACATATTATTATTTGGCCCTTTGTGAGGCTTATTTTTCCACTTGTTAGCTAGTTTGGTGGGCTTGTCACCAATAGGGGTTTTATTTGCACATTTTTTATCATTAGGGGCTAATGTAGGCCTATAGGCTAATTCAAACTCCTTAGGAGGCTATATATTGATGTTAGATACATTCATTTGGATCATCATTGGACTTGGGATCTCTCTAATCATAGAGAACTTCGAATTTTTTTCCTTGGAGGATATTTTTGGAGATGGATGAATTTTGATGTATGGATTTGGGCCATTTTTCTCATCTTGGAGCTTTGTCTTGCAAACGAAATGTTGGTTGGATATACTCTATAACGTTGTAAGTAAATTTTAACGTTGTTATTCTTGTTGCTGCATACTCCTAAAATTAGGGCTAGTTGTTACATAATTGAAATGTGGAATTAAGCATGTTTTAGCTAATTTAATGTATGGGCTAATGTTATATGAATGAAATGTCCTAGAGATTATTTGTCTCGATAAGCTTGCATCATTTGCTTTCAAGTATAAATGCTTGAAGGTCACTTTTCTTTTCTTTCTCTCAACATTGGATGAAGTTGATTTTCCTGACCTCCTTGATCAAGAAACCAAGTTCGTTCTCACCATCATCCTTGACTCCATATCCCTAAGTGAATTAGGCATTGATCCCTAAAAAGGGTGGTCATCTCCTTCACCTTTTACCACTTGTTCCCAGGTCTAGCCCTCAAAGCTCACCTAGGGCATCAATTTCCCGAGAATTGACCCAAGGAAAAACTTCGATCTCCTACAGGCTACTGCGTTGGTGGGTCCCTTCCCTCTCCTCCAAATTTGAGGCAATTCTAACAGTGGAATCTCTGGGAATCCCAAGCCCTAGCTCTAGGATTGAATTTTGCCTAGGAATCCCCAAGGCTAGACCTCAACAGGATCAATTCAACTTTTTGAAGTAAATATTCTTGTTTGGTCATTTCCCTTCACCTTGTCTAGGATAGTAACATCATTGGTTGCTGCATTCCATCCCTGAACCTAGGTTGGGTCCACTTGGCCCCATGTGTTCCCACTTCTCAATAAAGATTATTTGCCAAGGACCATTTGGGAATCCAATTTTCCCAAGGATTATAGGGAATGAGAATTCGGCTATAAGCCTATTCCTTCTCCCTCAACCCTCCAATCCTCACCCCTTACTCCTGGAGGACCAAGTCCCTTGCTTAAAGAGCAAGCAAGTTCCATTCTTCACTCCATCCTTGGGAAAGGGTTTCCAGGTTTTCCTATGGTGATGTCACGAGCTCTTACTTCTAATGTTTTTCCTCTTCCTTGGATTTCTTCTCTTCAACTTCCTCCACTTCTTCAGTGATATGGGCTTCTTCTCTTTCTCTTTTGTTATTGTCCCTTTTGAGCTTAGGACAATCTTTCCTATAATGTCCATAATTTTTACATCCATAGCATTGAATCTTAGCTATGTTCTTATTTCATTTCTAAGGACCAAACTTTTCCTTCCTTCCGACAAATGTTTGAACACCTTTTTCTCTCAACTTGTCTTCTTCTATCTTGCATAGAAACCACAAGTTGAATGGGATAGCTTTCATAGACATTTGTTATCTTGTTCATTAGTTAGTTCATTTAGAACAATGAAGATTATCTCCTTATTCGATATCATCTCTCCCATATCTTGCAGTTGAGATCTTATGAAGATATTTTTTTATCCTTTGATATATTTAATTTGTGTAGATCAGATCTAAGTGATATGACCTTTCTTATCACATCTTCAGATAATAGTTCTACCAGCTTATCATATATCTCTTTTGATGCCTCCAATCCTGATATATAGGGAATGAGGGGACCTAAGAATCCCTTGAGCCCTTGATACCTTTCCATGTATTCAAATAATGCTTGACCTTCGGATGGTTTGGAGACTTTTCCATTGATATGACCAAATGACTTCATTTTCTTCGAGGACTATTTCTATCCTCCTTTTCCATGCAAGGAAGTTTGATGACCCAACTAGCTTATAGATCTCCTTACAAACAAAGTCATTTTATCGGATTTAGATTATAGAATAAAAGATACTTACTTGTCAAGTGAAGATAAAATCTTCAACTTGATCCGTTTGTTGATGATGATTGATGAAGATGTCTTGATGCTCCTCAGATGATCTTTAAGGATAAGGAGGTCCTTGCTTCAATGAGGGGGAGACTGCCTTGGAACCTTTTGAAGATGATGACAATGCCTTTAGCCTTCTTTGGATAACTAGCCTTCAAGATACTTCGACTACTTCGATGGTGAATGAGTGCAGATCAGAAATGCTTCTCGGGTTTCAACTTTCTCCAAGATGATGTGATCTTAGTCCTAGAAATGCTTCTCTTGGATATCTATACTTTGGGCTACCTTGCATTGTAGATCTCTTCAACTTGATGAGGGTCTTTGTGGTCTTTAGATGATGACTAGAGGATCCAAAACTTTTGATGGTGTAAACTTCTTCTTTGATCTAGGGTTTGATACTTCGAAGTAAATCTCGACTTTACTTTGATATCCTTCAACTTGCTTTGGTGTCTTTCTCAAGATTCGATCCTTGAGTGTCCATTGATAAGATGCCATTCCTTGACTTTGTCACCTTAGCTCTGATACCATGTTGAGAAATTGAGTGCATCAAGTATTAGGTGATTTCTCCTTAATTAGTAACTCCCTGTGACTACTTTTCATTTCTTTAGATTAGGATCTTCTTCTTACTTAGGTTATTAATGCACTTCTTCATCAAACAACTACCAATGCATAAACAAGATAGACAAGAGACACAGAATGTAGGTTATGAGTCAAGGCCAAAACCTCTCACTCTTTGAGAGGAAAACCCACACAAAATTCTTCTTATAGATATTCCAATTGAAGAATACCAAGACCGTTGACCTATTTTCCACTCCAAGACCAAGACATGAGTTCTCTTTACAGTCAACCTTCTTCTTGACTCCTCTTCCACTTCGACCTTCTTAGCATCGAGAACTTGTCACCACCGAGATCTTATCACTATCTTGACACCAAGATCTCCTTCACTGTGAGACCTCCTTGTTGTCATATTACCGAGACCTTAATTTGATATAGCATCGAGACAATGAGGGGATGTCACTGTGGTATCACCAAAACTTTGACTAACTTCTCTACTCCAATCCGCACTGTAATATCTACAATTACACTGAGATTCTGTGTACCCTTATCCGAGCTTCTTCCCTGAATTGATATCAGACTTGTCATTGCACTTGTCCACTCGAATTTTAAAGAGTTATTTGAACTTGTTCACTTTACTTGTCACTGCAACTATGATTCAAATTACATAGGTAAACCGAACTCGACTTCTCACCGAATTGGGTCTCCGTTAGGGCACCGAAACTTCCTCTCTAAAATAGCCATCCGAATCTCAGAGCTGATTCGAACTTGTGTCGTTGTGGAATAGGTTAAGGTCCATATATATAGTAGTATGTTTGTCATAAATAAGCTGACATGAAACATCTAAACAGTTGTGTCTCTATTTGGGTGAACCGACATGAATCTTCTACTTCATCTTGAGGCCAACTTGAAGAGGAGAACTTGTGCTTGTCTATGGAGGTCTTCGAGACAATTCTATAGGCTCATTCATATACATTTGTAATATGCCCAAGAAGGGTTCTTCATACATGACATTGACTCTTTTTTACTTTAATGACAAATCCTAAAGGCTCTCAATGGGAGCCATCTAATAATAAAATCTCTTGCACATGAAACCCATGAAGCAAGCATTACAATAATAATTTTATTTTTCTCCTTTTCATCATTTACAAAAATCACAATTACATGTCATTATGAAGACCGAACCTAGTTACACTTTTCAACAATCAACACATCTAAGTATTACCCCCTTTGGATTTCTCCAACCCAAACCATCCTGCACAATGCAATATTTAGTTGCCTTCAATCTTAATGCTCTTCTCTTACGCCCAACTAAATGACTAGGACATGATAGATTTTGCAATCCCTCTAGAATATCCCACATAAGTTTTGAATTGCTTAAGATATTTGATTAAGGCATATGCTTGCTTTTCCATGGTACTATACTTCAACTCCGACCCTTGAAGCGACCTACTCAATGAAATTTATTGGTTGTGAATACCCTTCATTATTCTATTGAAGCAACACACCCACAATGGTATCCTCAGAAGAAAAAGAGAAAATCATAAACTCCTTAGAGTAATCAGGGATAACAAGTACAGATGCATTTGTTATGGAATCCTTAACCTCCTTGAAAGCCTTCCTACCCTCACTTCCCCAAACAAACTTAGCATCTTTCTTTAGAAAAGACTGGATAGGCTTAGCAACCTTAGCATAACTTGGAATGAACCTTCTAAGAAAGTTGATCTTTCCTAGAAATGATTAAGGGGTTTTAATATTACAAGGCAAAGGAATCTTTTAAATTGCCTCAACCCTTTCAAGATCAATCGTGATCCCATCCTTAGAGATGATGTGACCAAGTAACTTCCCTTTGATCACTACAAAAATAGATTTTGCAAGATTTAGGAAATTCCATAATCTCTACACCTATCAAAAATTTGCCTTAGATGATCAACATGAGAAATTCCATCTTTTGAAAACACCATTAGATCATCCTGATATATCTCAATAAATTTCTCAATTAAGCCCTTAAAGGCATAATCCATAGCCCTTTGAAAAGTTGCTCTAGCGTTAGTCAACCCAAAAGGCATTCTTAAATATTCAAAGGTACCCCATGGTATGGTAAAGGTAGTCTTATGTCTCTCCTCCTTCTTCACCGTAACTTGATTACATCCACAAAAATTCATCCAACAAAGACATCATAGCTGATCCTGTTACCCTTTGCAACAAAGTCTCCTTGTTAGGCAGAGGATAATTGTCTTTCTTGCAGCCTAAGTTAAGATTTCTAAAGTCCACACATAGCCTAATTGACCCATTCTTTTTCCTTACTATAACCAAGGTAGAACACCATGTAGAATGCCTAATATGAGCAATAATTCCATCTTTTAACATCTTTTGCAACTCCTGTTGCGCCACGGGGGTCAACTTAGAATTAATATGCCTAAGTTTTTGCCTAAAGTGTTTGGCATTCTCATCCTTAAGAGGGATAGTATGTTCCATAACATCATCCTTATATCCTTTCAACTCATCATAAGAGAATGCCAACACATCTCTATATTCATGAAGTAAATGAACCAATTTCTTCTTTTCTTCTTTAGTGGTACCTTTACCTATCTTGATAATCTTTGGATCATGGATAGTACCAATGTTTACTTCTATGAATTCCCCTAGGTCGATCTTTTTCTTGTCTTTCCTCTTTGTGGCATTATGCCTATCAAAGAGTCGCTCCATGGCTACTATATTTTTGTTGAAAAATTGTAACTAGGTTAGGTCTTCATAAATATGAAATGTACTTTTGGTTCTTGTATATTGTAAAATGAAACAAAAATTATTATTGTTATTTTTTTGAAGCATGGGTTTCATGCTCAAAGTCTTTTATTTTAGAGGTCAAGCACCCATTGAGTGCTTCTAGGATTTGTCCCAGCGTCAAGAAGTCAAAAGAGTCATTGCCATATAAGGAAAACCCCATCGAGCGCATTGTAACTTGTAAAAAGAATTACTTTTGTATTTTAAAGTGTCAAGATACCTTCCAAGACCAAGTTAGCCTGGCAACTAAGAATTTGACCTATTCTAGGGCATTTCGTCCACCTTCAAGGCCTATATATAGGAGGGAACTCGACCTCCTTAAGACATCATTCACCCTCTCATCAAACAAGCAAAGGAGAAGAAGCAGAAAGCCAGCGAAGAAGGAAGAAGGATGAAGACAAGCGTTTGGGTTATTTCTCTCTCTCTCTCTCTTTTCACTCATGCGAAGAAAAGAAGGCTAGGGTTTTACTACTACAAGATCGAATTTGAAGAAAGTGCAGAAAGAAGGTCGAAGGAAGGCTCATTAGGTCATCCTCAAGCCTTAAAAGAAGGAGAAACTCAAGCGAAGGTCAAGAAAAGCCCTAAATTAGCTCATACGTGTGAAGGCAATAGTTGTTGGAGGGGCCGAAAGTTTTAGACTTGCAATAGAGGCCGAAATTATGTAACTGGGGGTCGAGGTTATGCAGCTAGAAGAGATTTGACTGGGTTTGACTTGGACAAGGTAAGCACATAATCAAGAAGGTTGGACTTGGTCTTGGAACACGATATTGTTCTTGGTCTAGAGGTCTTGGAATACGTCAATTGAAGAATCTATACGAAGAAAAGAGATTTGTGGGTTTTCCTCTCAACTGGAGAGGTTTTGGCCCTGGCTTGCAGCCTATATTTTGTGTTCTTACGTACTGTTGATTTTTTGTTTTCATAGTTGTTTGATGATAAGAATAACATAATAATAAGATAATAAGTTAGAATAAGTAAAAAGACATCACAAGAAATTATTAAGTATAAAATCATCCTAATTATTTCCCTATAGATTTCTCAACAATTTCTAAGAGTGGGAATGAGCACATCTTTACACTCCTCATAGTTACATCCTTCTTGTTTGTAGCCAACCTCAAAATTTGTGAATTCCTCCATATTATTTAAAAATTGAATCACTTGATTCTCATCACTAAATACTTGGTAATGCTCTACATTATCAGGAACTAATGGTCTAAAGATTACTTCCATATTTACTTTATCATCCACCAAGTTCTTTGCACGCTGCAAACTAAATGCAGACACAGCCAGCTCATCAGCTTGCTTATTCTTTTCTCTCGGAATTGTTTGGAGATCCAATGCATCCAAATATTCCATGTTATCCCATACCACGTTGCGATAACTCTTCAACCTATCATTCTTACATGCAAATTGATTATTTACTTGAAGAATGATCAAATCAAAATCCCCCTTGATGCTTAGCAATTTAATCCTCAAACTTTTTGCTAGCTCAACGCCCAACAACAAAGTTTCACACTCCGCTACATTATTGATTGCATCAAATTCTAGTCTATAAGCAAATTTGAATATATGACCAAGGGGTGAGGTAAGGACAATTCCTGCACCCTTACCAAACTTTGAATAGGCCCCATCAAAGTTCATATGCCAAATCCAACCACCTATATTTTCAACCTTCTCCTCCAAAGGGGCAATAGAGTTAGCCAAAATAGCATAGCTACCCAAGTCATCATATTCGTATACAATCTCATTATAGAGCCTTTTTGGGTTTTCCACATGATACTTCCTCTCCAACTCTCTATCCAATCCAACCATGTGTCCCTCACTATTAGGGACGGTAGCATAACTTAAATCCGTTTGCAAACTACCCCCTAGATCAACTCCCCACTTCCTAGACACCAACATACCCCAAGCATCAAGAACAACGATCACCACAATATCCATGGTGATCATTATATCACAGTGTATTGCCAAGCGGACTTGAAGATCCTTTATCAAACCACAAACATCAATAATTTTGGAATCAATAGCACAAATATTGTGGTAAGGATTAGAAATACTGTAAAGACCAGTACAGTAACTAGAATCTGAAGTACAGAAAGCCTGAAGAATTTAAATTTGTACTTACCTCAACTGCGGCTGATTCTGCTGGTGCTGCTGATTCTGCTGGTGCTGTCGTGGCTGTTTTGATCCAGTCTCCGAGAGACCAATACCACCCAACCAGATTGAGCAAACCTAGCTGCTCAATCCAGAAAACTTCACAACAAAAGCTCTATGTCCCTCCGTGCCCAGAACCTCAAACAGCTTAAAGCTCTTCCAATGGATAATTAACTTCCTCCTGGTTTTCTCCTGGTGAATTTCTGCTCCTGGTTCTTTCTGCTCCTCTCTTGTTTTTTGCCCCCCCCCACTCTCTCGGTTCAGGCCTCTACTATTTATTTATCGGCCTGGCGGTGGCCGCCCTCGCACTTGCAGCCACCGCCTTCCACGCATTGATGGCTCTCAGATATTTTCTTACTTTCCTCTGCGCTCTGTAATAAGTATTCAGTTGGTTGGACGCGTCTTTATTAATGGACTGTGGTATATATATAGATTCTTTAGGACAGCTTAGATTTACGTTTATAAATTCCCTTTTATGTTTTTTTAACATTTCCTGTATATACGTTATAAAGTTCGCTGATATCTTTTATAAATTTACATTATAAATGTTATAAAGTTTAATTGACATATTTTATAACATTTACATTATATATGCTATAAAGTTTAATGATCTGTTTTATAAATTCATATTATAAAGTCTAATTATATACTTTATAAAAATTTAGTTATATATTTATAAAATATATTATAAAGTTTTAAAGTTTTAAAATTTTATTAATGGGTTATTACAAATACTCAAGTTCAACTGATTCATGACCTTCTTAATCATGACACAAGATGATGCCCCAGAATCAAACATACAATTGTGCAAAAGTAACACATTGACCAATAAAGTAATAAAAAATGGTTGGTGGACCTTGTTACCTCTACACATATCACTACTTTGCAAGATGAGAGGGGCATCCTAAAATCCATCCTTAGAAAAAAATCGACATTTCTTTCCCATGAGGTGCATCAAGGGCTTTCAACAACTTAAACTTGTGAGAGAGAATCTTTAGGATTTCATTCATAGGTACCAAAATCTTTGCATTATTTATCCAACCTCCCAAGTCAATATTTAACCCAAATGTAGGTGGAGTGAAAGCTTTTGGGGCACTTTTACTTTTCTCTTGTTCCTTGCCCCTTTTTTGATAAGTCAAACCTATATCTTTGGCTATCTCTAAAATCTGATTTGATGAAGGCTTTTCTCCATATAACTTTGTGATCCTATCCAACTCATCAAAGTTATTCACACTATAGGAGGATGGAGACTTCCTATTAACCCTTTGACTATTCTCCATAACCTCCGTCCAATTCTCCATGGATAATTGATGTTCTTTGCCAACCAAATGTATTTGCTCACTTGTCCCTACCATTCCATTTTCCATGATCCTTCTCATATATGGACAAGTGGCTTCCTCATGCATCTCCTCACAAGGTCTACAATAAGGAATACAGTCATCGACTAAATTAGTAGATTCAAGTGGATTTGCTGGCCTATGCTCATGGGGAGGTCCTCTTTTCTGCCATTTCTCAATTCCTCTATTTTGAAATCCCTCAGCTTGATTTCTTTCCATGGTCACCAATCTGTTTTGGATGGTATTCATGATCCAAAATGGATCCTAGAACACTCTCTAAGTTTTCATGAACTCTCTAAAAATTATACCAAAGATTCAAAGCCTTATAAAGATCAAGCTATCGGAGGGAATCCTCAAACAATTCCAATGGCAATCAGTGCAGATCAACGAGGGTCGTCGATCTAGCGCGCAGAGCGGCGGACCATGGTAATACGCACTGACACCAACCAGCAAATGCAGGGAAAAATTGAAGCAACGGAGGTAGTTTCCGATTAGCGACAAGTCAGTAATCGCATATCGCAGGGAAAACCTCTCAGTGAAGAGAAGCCCCGAGCACCCGGACCCGAAATAATTATAAAACGCAGAAAATATTGTTTCGGTTCCGTCGGAGCGGGATTCCACAAAACAGGCTTGATATCAGACGGGCTTTGAGCGGTAAGCAGTTTCGACCAAGTTTTGCCCGATGCCACACAGCGATCGCCACGCGTCCCGGTGGGGAGAGAGAGAACCGCTCACATCAGTCGGGTAAACATCATGCTACTCAGCTGCCCGATATGAACGACAACCATAGGATCTGGGGTCCCCAGATCAATGGCGGAGACGCGTTTCGATGGATGACCGGATTTGATAAGATTATAAAGCAAGATCACATAGGATTTGAAGTCCGATATGGACGATGCGTTGACAGAAGGTCGTGTTTCGCGGGCATTCTTGGAGTTAACGAGAAAAAACAGTCTTTTCAAATATGTCCAAGAGAACTGACACTCATCTGTTATGAAATAGGTGGCCACCTCCCTGTGAGGCGTTATACAGTGACTGATTATGCAGGACAGAGGGATTCAAACGGACAGAGGCAGGGGAACCGGAAAGCCGAGAAGCGGAAACAAAGAGTCAGGAAGCAGATTGGCTTAAAAGCCACGAACTGACAGAGGGAAAAAAGTTAAGAGCAGGAAAGCAAAGAGAACAGGGCGAACTGACCTACAGAAGCAAAGGCAGCATTGAGCCAGGATTAGGGCAGAGACAGAGGTTCAAAGGTTCTGTGTACTCCAGAGAAGACTTCAGAGGTTCAAGCGAACTCCTCTGTATATGTCGGTCATGTATTGAGTCTCAGATTGGGCTCATACTACCGTGACCAATAGAAGTCAAGAGTCAGTGAAGAGAGTCTATGTACTCCAGAGACTTGGGGGATCCAAGTACAGCCTTACTGATTTATACCTATTGTGTGAGACTCAAATTAAGCTCACTGTTGTAAAAACTCTGCTATAAAAATATAATAGAGAGGCTACCACTGAAGGCTGGACTAGGAGACGTAGCCCAGGAGTATTGGGTGAACTTCTTATTAAACTTATTGTGCTTATATGTTTGCCTGTTATGTTTCTTTAACTGCTTCATTGCTTGTGTATTTTGTAATCTTATTGATCCGTTGCATAAAATAACATAGGCACATCCATGCACATGAGTTTGTAATACCTTATTAATTGTCTTAGATCAATTTCGGATCAATTCATTTGATTTGTATGATTAATTTCCATTGTTTTGATGAGTCGAGTCAATTCCTTGATAGGATCATGGGCAATTTACTTTGCCTCTACCTTCCCTCTGGACTCGTGAGACTTCAATTGCCCTCTACTAAAACCAAGAATTTTGTATTTCCCTAATTTTCCTGATTCATTTCTAGCCTTTTCCATTTTTAAGGCTTATGTTTGAGCTACAATTAGATTTGCAGACTCCTTTCTCCTCAACTCATAGGATGTGTCAACACCAAAAGCATCCAGATAAAAGATCAAAAGAAACTTTTCAAGAGGTTTAACATCTTGAGGCATACTCTTCACCATGTCATTAAATTTTTTGTTAAATTCCTCCACGGTTTCATTTTCACTCTTCTTAATATGACGGATGGCGTTAATCAAATGCATATCCTCCTTCTTATCTCCATACTTGTCCTCAAAGGAATTAATGATGGCATCTAAAGAATCAAATGAGTTAGCAAGACGCTCAGTGAACCAATCACGAGCATCCTCTTCTAAAGAGAGGACAAAAATTGATGTCTTTAACACCTATGCCTCTAGAAGTTGTTTGAGTCGTGTCTGTATCTTCTATTGTGTTATTTTAATTAGCCTTGATACCATTACGGCAACTAAACACATACATACATATATATATACACAATTCCTTGTTCAATAACAGACTTTCGTGATAATAAATTGGGATTATCGCATGTGTTTAAAGTTTAAACAGACTAGACCTCAATTATTTTAATCAGCATGTGTATCTATATTGAATTTTGTCCAGGACTTATTCACATTAATTGTGTGATGTATATTAACAATTGCGTGGTTTGGGTATCGAATGCGCCCAAGACATGTTCATTTTATAGATATATTACATATAAAATCTAGCTTGTATGCACATCGAATGCACAAGGCCTTTTTAATTTTGAATATGTATTACGGATAAAAACTGGTGTGGTAAGTGTATCAAAGTCACCCTTTTGTTTTGTACTCACTTTTAAAACGCAATTGTGGATTAATCTCGTGTTTCATAACCCAGTTTATGGAATTATAACTTCAATTTATTGCATTGCAATTCAGTCCACGCCAATTAATTCCTTTTAACCGAAATTGATGTGAATTGGGAAACGATGTTTGTTAACAAATTAGACTAGGCCTCTTGTATGAGACTTGTGAAAATTCCTCAATTGGAACCCCTACTGCAACAAGTTGATGTTACTTCTCCTACTTGTTAATTCATGCAAGTTATTTATTGTGCTCTACAGTAAATATCAGAGCAAATACATCTGCAGCCTTCACTCAATTAACATATATGCGGAAACAAAATACTAAGCAAGAGAGAAAAATATGTTATGAAACCAGCTCACAAAAAGATAGAAAAGATAGATCAATGCCTTAGAAATAAGCCTCTACGAGGGGGCAACCTCCTTTACATTACACAAATGAACAATTCTTGGATGATACAAATGACAAGACCTCCTTTCTATATATAGGAGTCTAAGGAGTCGTAATATAATCAGAGCCAACATAACAATAATAATGTAAGGGCACAATAATAACAATAGTGGGCTTCTATGGGGCACAATAATAACAATATGGGGACTGCATGGGTACAACAATATAATAAGGGGGTTGTACTAATAACAATAAGGGGTTACAAGTAGTATAGGGGCCTAACATGCCCCTCCTTCAAAAAGTGTTGTCCTCAACGCTTGAGTAGTTCTTGATGCTTCTTGTATAAAATTCTTGTCCTCCCATGTGGAATCTTTAGCGGGTAAGTTCTTCCACTTGATGAGATACTCTGAAATTGATCGATTTCGTAGCTATCAGGTTCTTGTTTCTATGACTGCTCCAGGTTCCAATATGAGTTTTCCTTCCTCTTCAAGTTCTAGCAATATTGTTTGAACTGGGATCTTCTGCAACTTTTGAATGAGTTCCCACTCCTTTAGGCATATGGATATCTGTCAGGCCTGATGTTTGGAGGACCACTTCCTGGAATCAAAGGAATAGCATGATCATGATCACGAATAGGTGGGATGCCTTTGGGAGTCTCAAATACCTTGGAATGATTGTCCAAAACGTTTTGGAGATCTCGAGAAATACATGATTTCGATATGGGATCCTCTAGTGAACATAATTGTGCAATTATGCCCCGCTGTTCTTTATTTAGAAGCTTTGTCATGCTGTTAGAGTTGATTATATTTCTCGTTTTCCCTTCGATACCCCTCAATTCAACTTCCTTTCCTTCCCAAAAAAAATTCAAGAAAAGTTCATGAAAATTAAAAGCTATCGTACCCAAAGATTGTAGCCATTGGACTCCTAGTAAAACATCAGCACCAACCATTGGAATGGAAAGCATTGGGCTATTTAATACATATTCTCCCATGGATAGGTTGATATTATGCCACTTTCCCAAGAAATTTATGGTTCCCCCACTTGCAACCATCACTTGACACTCTGGTGTTGGATATAGGAAGCAATTCAATTCCTTGGCTATCTTACAATGAATCAAATTATGGGTATTGCCCAAATCAATCAACACTATTACCTTTTTCTTCTTGATATGTCCTCCTATCTTGATAGTTTGAGGAGTGGTAATTTCTTCCAATGCATTAGAAGATATGGTCGGATTCATTTCTTGATGCTCGATGTGATCTTTCACTTCTTGAACATTTTTCTTCTTGATATGTCATTCTATATTGATAGTTTGAGGAGTGGTAAATCCGGCCAATGCATTACAAGATATGGTCAGATTCATTTCTTCTTTATCGATGTGATCTTTCACTTCTTGAACCTTTTTCTTCTTGATATGTCCTTCTATCTTGAGAGTTTGAGGAGTGGTAATTCTTTCCAATGCTTTACAAGATATGGTCA
>APFE030756565.1:19855-55529 GCA_000404065.3 Pinus taeda
TATCCTCTTCTTTTGATGTTTCTTGATCCTTTTCTTCCTCCTCTTCATAATCTATGTAAAATAATTTCTTCTCAACACACTTATGACCTTTAGTGCATTTACTATCACAATTGTAACAAAGCCCTTTTTCTCCTTTTTCTTCGAATTGTTGTGGTGTAAACCTTGTAGGTTGTGGAAGGCTAGGACAAACGAAGGCTAGGACAAACAACACTTCCATCTTGATAGTTGTGAGGGGTAGACTTCATTTTTGCCATAATTTTGCTTTTCACTTTTCTTTCCAACCTGAATGCATTCTTCAATGAATCAAGTTCCCAAATACGAACCTCATGTTGAATGTTATCCTTTAAAGTCCCTAGGGAGACATCAATCCTCCGCTTCTCTGGAATATCATTTTCCCTTATATTCAATTTTTGAAAGTCCTCAATGTGCTCTGCCATTGACCACTTTTCTTTGAGATTTATCAATTGGCTAAAGAAGGTGTTTTTCTTTGTATCCTCATAATGTGTTATCATTTCCTCGCTGAAAATTGACCACATAAGAAGTGGTTTATGAGAACAAAGACCTTTATACCATAAAAATTGATTCAGTTCTAAATATGAAGATGCAATACGTACCTTTTGTAACAGTTGCACCTCATGTAGATCAAAATATTACTCCATCTGTAGTATCCAATTTACTGGATCCTTACCATCAAACATCCTCATATCGCCTTTTCTTGATTTTAGGAGCTCAATCTTGAAATGACTATCACTATGTAATTTTGGACCTTCCAATTCTGAAAACGCGACCTCCAGTGGCCCTCTGCGTCCTCTTTCCAATGCCACCAGTCTGATGGAAATTAGATTCTCCAAGAAAGAGTTATGCACAATCTCCCAAGATGACCAGATTATATACCTTTTCAGAAGTTCGAACTTGTATGAAGTGCCACATGTCACTATTTCGACCTTCGGATCTGAAAAATATACACAGAAAACTACAGTCCGTCCTCTTTCTTTAACTTCTTATGAAATTTCAATATGATGCTCAGATAGACGGTTATGACGATTTTCCCCAGGTCACTTGTTTGGGATGTAATTCGGGAGCCTGCAGAAAACCTAAATGTCTTGGACTGTATCTCCAAAAATATAGCGAACAAAAATCTAAAATTCGAACCCGAGGTTTAGCGAGATTTCGTCTCAAATGGGTTTTTTTCTTAGCTTCTGAAACGCTGCAGACAAAAATTTATAGCAAAAATTCCACGAAGACTTGTTTGGAGCAACAAAACCCTAGAATCCAAAGCTCTAATACCAAATGTTATGAAACCAGCTCACAAAAAGATAGATCGATGCCTTAGAAATATAAGGCTCTTCGAGGGGGCAACTTCTTTTACATTACACAAATGAACAATTTTTGGATGATACAAATGACAAGACCTCCTTTCTACATATAGGAGTCTAAGGGGTCATAATATAATCAGAGCCGACATAACAATAATAATGTAAGGGGCACAATAATAACAATAGTGGGCTTCTATGGGGCACAATAATAACAATATGGGGACTGCATGGGTACAACAAGATAATAAGGGGATTGTACTAATAACAATAAGGGGTTACAATAGTAGTATAGGGGCCTAACAAAATACAACACATAGGACAATTATTTTTGGACAAAATGTCCCTAGAAAAACCCAATGCAGGAAAACTGGTGTAGCAGCTCTGAGGGTTTATTATGATTAAGCAGTAGCAAAATCTGAATACATTACTAAATACCTCACAAGGTTATTCTGTTACAGAGGGAAATATTGGCAGAAGCTTTGTGAGTTTTACCTCACACAATCACTGAGAAATCCTAATTGATCCAGCCCCAAACTGACTGCCCCAATCTTTTCTGGTTGCCTCTGCGCTGCCTCTACGCAATGTCTACATCAGCCCATCATCAAGCTCTCTAGGTGCTGCGTCACTTCTCTGGTTGGTCAATCTGCTGCCCAAGAAATTAGGTTTCCGCCTCCCAGTCTGAAAATCGAATTCCCCTGCAAATTTCGGACTCCTCTCTCTCCCTCTGTGTTACTTTTGCATGGCCCTTCTAGCCCTGCATCAACCTCTGCGTCAAAGCTTCTGGATCACTTACTGCCTCTCTCTGTTGATGTGTCTCTTGTTGAGAATCTCTCTCTCCAGAAGCTACTATCCCTGCCTCTCAACTGCAAAAGATCTCCTCAATCGATTTTTACTCCTGAGAACTTGTCACTTCAGAAAATTGATTTTCTCAATCTCTCTGTGTGTTTTCCAAATGACCCTCAAGCCCCTTCTTATATCTTCTTGTTGGACAACCACCAACCTAGATTAAAACATAATCAAAGGCTCAAATCATTTTGGCTTTGATCTGTGGCTTTTTCTAGAAGTTTAACCCTTGATTAAATTAATACCCATTAATATTTTAATTTTCCTAAGTTTAGACTTAGGAACCCCACTAAAAAATTAATTATTTTAATAAATCATTTCTGGGTGGAATTTCCCAAAACGCTTTCTGGGTGTTTTCGAATACTTGTGCCCGAGCCTCCCTACAAAGTTTGAGGCTTAGAGCACATTCGATGCTACCCCAAATCTACACTCCCTCTTGGCGAGGAATGTGCTCTAGCAATACACTGCCTCTCTGCATACTGCTCTGACTCTAAAGCATCTCGTCTCTATGTTGTTGATGTCTGACATGTTGTCCACCAACCATTACGCTACTATTGCTACTGTACTACTGCCTTTGACACTGCCACTGCTAATGCTACATATGTACTGCAACTCCATCTACATTCGTGTTGCTACTGGTCCTTCCTCCCAACACTGCATCTACACTACAACTCTCTCTCAAATGTTGTATCTGCTATGCTGCTAGCACTGCCACTTCTAACACTGCATCTATACTGCAGCTCAGTTGTTGAGAGAAGCAACTGAAAACACCCAAAACTAGACAAGTATCCAGTCGATACTCCTGGTGTTGAAATCCTGACTGTTGCTAGTCCCATTCTGCCTTTGAAGCCACTGCGTTGTTAAAGCTCTGCACTATGCCTCCTCACACGGCCGCCTCTCTGCTTTGCGTTGCTTAGTCTCCGGCTCTCCTAGCCACTGCATTTGCCAAATCAGCACTCCATGGCACCAACTAAAACTCCACCATCCCACTACTACTGATCATGGGCTCCCGTAGCAAGGTGATGATCCAAGAGGTAGGCTCCTCAAGGATCCTACCCATTTGCAGTCCTCCCGACTACAACTCTATATTAGCCCACCTCCTTCCTGGAGGTATCTCGGTTGTCATGGCGAACTCCTCCCCGTCAATCTTCGCGGCTGCAACCTTGGGATCATGCTTCTCACCCTTGTCCTTTTTCTTCAAAGGACATTGTGATGCATAGTGGCCCATCTCACCACATCTGAAGCACTTCACTTTGGAGACATCCTTCTTTCGTCTATGTTGCCCCTGTTGTCCCTTCGATGCAAGGGTTACGTTATCCTCCTCCTCTACTTTGGGCTTCAACCCACTACTGCTATTGTTCCCGTCAAGTTTGACCTTGAGCAGGTCTCTCCTCAGCTCTTCTTGTTTCAGAGCTGCTCACATCTCGTCCCAATTTGGCAACGCTGCTCTGCCCAAGATACTCTAGACAAAGATCTGCCAATCACCCGAGACGGAATTTAGAGCCAATCTCACTAACTCTGAATCCTAAGGTGTATCTCCCGCAGTTGACAGGTCATCACGGGTCTCCTTCAGTTTCGTGAGGAATGGATCCACTTGCTCCGCCTTCTGTATCTTAGCAAATCTCAGCTTCTACTCTAAGTACATCTTTCGTTGCTCAAAAGATCCCTAATACAATGTGGCCAAGGCATCCCACATCTCCTTAGCGGTCTCTTTGCTTGCAATGTTGCACACCATGTGATCCTTGACTCCATCCAGGATCATCCTCTTCGCCTTAGCCATCTCAGCTCTATACTTCTTCAGCAAATCTACATCCGTTGGGACAGCTACCACATTATCAACATACATCTTGAGGACATGCTCATCTAGAAGGAAAGTCATCCTAGCCTTCCAGATTGCATGGTTGGAAGCCCCATCCAACCTGTCCTGATCCAAGCCACTGGTTGCCATTTCCTCCAAAAATTGTCGAACAACTCCCTCTTTCTCCTTACTACGTAACTCCTAGGTTGACTTAGGCACTCCCTGATGGAGCTGGTAAGTTGTTGCTCCTCTACTGCTCAGCAATTGAGAAATGTTGGTTTTCTCGGTAAGAAATCACTGAGGAAGTATTCCTTCACTATGCTCCTTTTCTTTCTTCTAACGTCTTTTCAGCCCGGCTAAGCTGCCCACTGAAAAAACTTGCGTCCACCAACTTTTCCTCACGCTGAGGCTCAGCGTTGCTCCCTCTGCCACGGTAAAATTCGAGTTGGAATCTCTCTCTCCATCAACTCACTCGAAGAGAGACTACCTCGAATTTTCAATCCTCTGACTAGAAGTGCGCAAACTGTTTGGGGTTTCAATTTGCTGCCTCCTGTAGCTTTTTGATTTCCCCTTCTACTCAGCATTGGGGTTTCTGGTTCTACTCTTCTTGTCTCATTTGCACTAGCTCTGATACCATATGAAAATTCCTCAACAACAACCCCTACAGCAGCAAGCTGATGTTACTTCTCCTACTTGTTAATCCATGCAAGTTATTCACTGTGCTCTACGGTAAATATTGAAGCAAATACATCTACAGCCTTCACTTAATTAACATATATGCGGAAACAAAAGATTGAGCAAGAGAGAAAAATACAACACAGGACACAGTTATTTTTGGACGAAACTTCCCCGAAAAACCCAATGCGAGAAAACCAGTGTAGCAGCTCTGAGGGTTTATTATTATTAAGCAGTAGCAAAATCTGAATACATCACTGAATGCCTCACAGGGTTATTTAGTTACAGAGAGAAATACACGCAGAAACTTTGTGAGTTTTGCTCACACAATCACAGAGAAACCCTGGTTGATCCAGCCCCAAACTGACTGCCCCCCGGCTTTTCTAGCTGCCTTTGCACTGCCTCAGTGCAGTGTCTGCTTCAGCCCAGCGTCAAGCTCTCTAGGTGTTGCGTCACTTCTCTAGCTGGTCAATCTGTTGCCCAGGAAATTTGATTTCTGCCTCCCAGTCTCACACCCCGACTCTCGGCTTCTGAAAATCGAATTCCTTTGCAAATTTCAGACTCCTCTCTCTCCCTCTGCGTTGCTTCTACGTGGCCCTTCTGGCCCTGCATCAAGGCTTTTGGATCACTTACTGCCTCTCTCTGCTGATATATCTCCGGCTGGGAATCTCTCTCTCCGGAAATTGCTATCCCTGCCCCTCAACTGCAAGAGATCTCCTCAATCAATTTTCCCTCCTGAGAACTTCTCACTTCAGAAAATCGATTTTCTCAGTCTCTCTGTGTGTTTTCCAAATGACCCTCAAGCCCCTTCTTATATCTTCATGTTGGACAACCAACGGCCTAGATTAAAACATAATTAATGGCTCATATCGTTTTGGCTTGATCTGTGGCTTTTTCTAGAAGTTTCACCCCTGATTAGATTAATACCCATTAATATTTTAATTTTCCTAAGTTTAAAACTTAGGAACCCCATTAAAAATATTAATTATTTTAATAAAATCACTTCTGGGTGGAATTTCCCAAAACGCTTTCTGGGTTCTTTGGAATATCTGTGCCTAACACTCCCTACAAAATTTGAGGCTTAGGGCACATATGACGCTACCCCAAATCAACAAGACTTAACTCTCTCTCTCTCTCAATGACCAACAAGGTTAGCCTAGCTAGGACTCACGAAATTCCTATTATTATACATATACTAAGCCTAACATGACCGTTGCATGCCTACATTGGATCAGCTAGAAGATATGTAGATTAACTTTTATTTATATGTGTTTAGACTGTTGGCGTAGATGTATATGTTATCTGACCTGGAGGTAAATTTTGTATTGTATGCTTGATATATTAGTGGTTATGTTATGGTCATCGTTGGCACTAAACGGCGAGACGAATAGCCTCATCCACCATCAACATTCTTTGTGGGGTGCCTTTAGCATAACCTTTGGGACCCTCGATGGGGCTGAGGTGTGTCTTGCATATCCACGACAATCTTGCATCCATCATCGACTAACCAAGCAAAACAATGGTATAAATCTTGGGGTAGGCCCCTCATAAACTGCTATAGTATAAATATATATATATATATATAAATAATAATCCACCAAGAGCCATGTGGTATATTGATGTTAGCAGGATTAATCTTGTTAATATCACTTATCCTTTAAGTGATATTTTAGTTACCTAGATCACAATTGACAAAATATCTACATCGTTGGAGGAGCTCTCACTGAGTTGGTCTTGATAAACACATTAATAACCAGTTCCGAAAAGTTTTAGATATTGGCATTTTTTAACCTAGTATGTTTCTTATCATCGAGAATTCAAAATTAAAACATTCTTAACATCTACCATAACCCATAAAAATACACGTGTTATGGTGGGTAGTGTTACAGAGTGCCCCTCACTCGAAGAGATCATCAAAGTGCAAGAGTACATGAATATCTCCAAGCAACTCCTCCACCATGACATCATCTCTAAGAAGGCTCACATCACCCTTCTAGGGCACATGGGGATGACATGGCATGCTCTGAGGCAAGCGTTGGCATCTAGGTATAATGTGCTACCCCTCCCAACTCCAAGTCATCTCAGTGATCACCAACCTCATTTGGGCTCTGGAACAAGATAATGGCCATCAAACAAGGTTAAGGCAAGCTTGGGAGCATCCTAGAGGTCCATCTGGGCACATCATCAAACAAACCAATGCCTTACCTTCCTGGTACAATGTTTGAGCATCTGGAGGTGTTGCAAGGGGCATACAACAATGTGGAGTCTCATCAAAACTCAACATCCATCTCATGTGGGAAACATTGGGGCTACAAGGTCAATCTTTGCTCTCAACAATGGGAATTGTCCTCTTAAAGGTGCCAAGTCTTCCTTCAAAGGATCTTTGTTGCATGAGTATTGAACCACCTGAAACATACTCTTGAGATCAAGTGAGATCAACATCACTGGGGACAAAAATCATTAGAGTATCATTGTGAGCCATATTCAATGTTAGGATCACAAAAACCATGAGATTTTGCAGTAATTGGCCCTTGAAGATGGGTGAAGCCCTAGGAAATGTTAGAAGTGAGAGATATAACAAAAAGAAATTGAACAAAAATAAACCAAGAACATAAAAGAACTTGGAAAAGAGAAATACTTCTTAGATTATGAAACAAACAGCATAAATATCCTTCTATAGTAAAGGAATAATAAAAAGCCTAAGTGCACAGTCCCTATGCGCATGAACCCTAAACTGGACTTAAATATTGTCTAAGTCATTAACACAACACAAAAGCATGATTGGGACCAAGTCAATAACTAACTTTATAAATATGCATACGTATGTAGTCTAGATTGTTGATTTCTGGTAGCATCGGATGTGCTCTAAGTCACAAATTTTGCAGGGAGGCTTAGGCACATGTATTCCAAAGAACCCTGAAATCGTTTTGGGAAATTCCACTCAAAAACAGTTGTATTGAAATAATTAACTATTTTTAGTTGGACAAAAAGTCTAAACTAAGGAAAATAAAATAATTAAAGGGTATTAATATAAATTGTGGGTGTAATTTCTAGAAGAAGACAAGGATCAAGCAAAAATGATCTTAGTATCAGAAGTCGGGAGAGACCAGGAGGTAGCAAATTGACCAGCTAGAGGATTGACGTTGTCCCCAAAGAGCTTGATAGTGGGCTGACGCAGACACAGTGCAGAGGCAGCCAGAAAAGCCGGGGGCAATCTTTCTGGGCAGCCTAGATCAGCCAGGATTCCCAGTGATAGTGTGAGGTAATCTCACAAATCTCTCTGCCGGGATTATTTCTCTGTAACTGGATTGTTGGGAGGGCATCCAGAGTTGTATTCAGAAAACCACTGCTTAATAATAAAAACTCTCAGATCTGTTGCACCGGTTTTCCCGCATTGGGTTTTTCGGGGGACATTTGTCCAAAATTTACTGTGTCACTTGTGCATCTTTCTCTATTTGTTATGTTCTTGTTTTGGGCAAATTAATTAATTAAGTGAAGGCTGCAGTGTGTTAGCTTCGATATTTGTTGTAGGAAACAGTAAATAATTTGTTTCAGTATTTAACAGATAGGAGAAGGTTAATCAGTTGCTGCAGTAGGTGATTCGGGTGGGATTCTCAAATTTTCACATGGTATCAGAGGATTGCAGGTCAAGCACGAAAGAACAGTACCAGAGACCCAACGCTGAGCAGAAGAGGGAGTTCGAAAAAGCTACAGGAGGCATCAGTTTGAAACCCCAGAGGGTTTGCGCAGTTCTAGCCAGAGGGATGAAATTTTGAGGCAGTCTCTCTCCGAGTTAGTCGACGGAGAGAAGAGCTTCCAAATCGAGTTTTTGTCGGGGCAGAGGGAGCAGTGCAAAAGCCTCAACGTGAGGAGAGCTGGTGGGATGCAATCTTTCTGCAGGTCGTTTTGCTACGCAAAAAGACATCAGAGGAGAAGGAAGGAGCACGGTTGAGGGAATTTCTCCTCAGCGGACTTCCAGCCAAGGAGTTTGAATTCTCAATAGCTAAGCAGTAGCGAGAGGCAGATCTACAAGATCCAGCAATGAGTGCGTAGGCCAGTCTAGTGTTACGCAAAGGAGAGAGGAGGTCATTCGACAGTTCTTGTGGCAGAAATGGCAACGAGTGGCTTGAGGGATCAGGACAGGTTGGATGGGGCATCCAACTACATCATCTGGAAGGCAAGAATGTCGTTCCTTCTAGATAAGCACACCCTCAAGACATATGTCGACAGCGTGGTGGTTGTCCTTGTAGTTGCATATCCGTTGAAGAAATACAAGGCTGAAATGGCGAAGGCTAAAAAATGATCCTCGACAAAGTGAAAGATCATATCGTTTGTCACATCACTAACATAGAGACTGCTAGGGAGACGTGGGAAGCATTGTCTACACTGTATCAGGGATCTTCCGAGCAGCAGAAGATGTACCTTGGATAGAAGCTGAGATCTGCTCAAATGCACAAGGGAGAGCGTGTGGATCCATTCCTCACGAAGCTTCAGGAGACCCATGATGAATTGCCTGTTGTGGGGCATACACCTCAAGATTCAGAGTTGGTTAGACAGACCCTCAATTCTGTCTCAGATGAGTGGCAAGTCTTTGTCGAGAGTATCATGGGCAGAGCAACTTTGCCGAATTGGGATGAGATGTGGGCAGCTCTAAAACAAGAGGAACTAAGGAGAGACTTCGTCAAAGTTAAACTTGACGACAGCAACAGCAGCAGTGGATCGAAGCCCAAGGAGGAGGAGGAGGATAATGCAGCCCTTGCATCGAAGGGACAACAAGAGCAGCGGAGAAGTAAGAAGGACATCTTGAAGATAAAGTGCTTCAAGTGTGGTGAGATGGGTCAATATGCTACTTAGTGTCCTCTCAGGAAGAAGGACAAGGATGACAAGCACGATCCGAAGGTTGCGCCCGCGAAGATCGAGGAGGAGGAGTTCGCCATGACAGCCGAGACACCTCCAGGAGGGAGGTGGGCTAATTTGGAGTTGTAGTTCGAAAGAGCTACTAATGGGCAAGATCCTTGAGGAGCCCACCTCTTGGATCAATTCCTTGCTACAGGAGCCCAGATCAGAGGTAGCAGGATGGACTAGTGTTAGATGATGCCAAGGAGTGTCAGAGAGACAGTTGCAGTGGCTAGGAGCGTCAAAGACTGAACAACATAGAGTAGAGTTGGCAACAGTGCAGATGGCACAGAGCAGAGGTCAGCAACAACGCAGTAGATTTAGAGGGTCAACGCAAAGACTAGCAGCAGTCAGGCTCCAGCATTCACATGGTATCATATTGAACACAGTTAGTTCAGTAATTTGGGATGTTTTTCCATTGTTGATGGAGTAGCAGCAACAATTTGCAATGCAATGGCAGTTGGCAGTGGCAGTGTCAGCAACAACACGGATGCAAAAATTCAGATGGAGTTGCAGCACGGATGCAGTGTTGACAGTGGTAGGGTCAGCAGTAGTACAGATGCAGCATTTGCACAGTGGTTGGTGGACAACATGTCAGACATCAGCAGCGCAAATGACAATGATATGAAGTCAGTGTGATGCTTCAGTGGGAGGCATTGCTAGAAGCCTAGAACACATTCCTCGCTAAGAGGGAGTGTTGATTTCTGGTAGCATCGAATGTGCTCTAAGTCTCAAATTTTACAAGGAGGCTTAGGCACATGTATTCCAAAGAACCCAGAAATCATTTTGGGAAATTCCACCCAGAAACAGTTGTATTAAAATAATTAATACAATAATTAAAGGGTATTAATATAAATTGTGGGTGTAACTTCTAGAAGAAGACGAGGATCAAGCAAAAAGGATCTTATCCATTGATTAGCTTCTAATCTGGGCTGTTGAATGTCAACGAGGAGATTATTTAAGGAGGCTTGAGGGTCGCTTGGAAAAAGACACGGAGTGAGTTCAGAAATTCGATTTTTTGAAGCAGACCAACTGTCGAGAGAATATCGATAGTGAGCTTGTGCAGTGAGGGGCAGGGATAGTTGGGTTGGAGCATTTTCTCCAGAGCCCAAGATACTCAGCAGAGAAGGCAGAGGGATATCCAATAGTGGCAGTGCTGAGCCAAAGGGGCTGACGCAGAGGCAGCACAGAAGCCAAGAGGGAGTCCGAAATTCGCTAAGGGTATTCGAGTTTCAGAAGCCGAGAGTTGGGGCGTGAGACCAAGAGGCAGAAATAGAATCACTTGGGCAGCAAATCAACCAGCCAGAGGATTGACGTTGTTCCCAGAGAGCTTGACGTTGGCCTGACGCTGACACTGCGCAGAGGCAGCCAAAAAAGTCAGGGGCAATCTTTCTGGGGCTGGATCAGCTAGGATTCCCAGTGATAGTGTGAGGTAATCTCACAAATCTCTCTATCAAGATTATTTCTTTGAAACTGGATTGTCAGGAGGGCATTTAGAGTTGTATACAAAAGACTATTGCTTAATAATAAAAACCCTCAGATCTGTTGCACCAGTTTTCCCACATTGGGTTTTTCAGGGGACATTTGTTCAAAAAATATTGTGTCAATTGTGCATCTTTCTCTATTTGTTCTGTTCTTGTTTTGGGAAAATTAATTAATTAAATGAAGGCCGCAATGTGTTAGCTTCAATATTTGTTGTAGGAAACAGTAAATAATTTATTTCAGTATTTAACTGATAGGAGAAGTTTAATCAGTTGCTGCAGTAGGTGATTCAAGGGGGTTTCTCAAATTTTCACATAGAGGACCATTATTAACTAGATGACTCTACAAAGATAGTCCAAAGAGGCAAGTTTGGCAGCCCATGGGAGAATAATGCCTGCCAAAAATTTAAATCAACTCTATGTAGACGCTGAAAGTTGCATCAGTGCACAGAATACTAGCATAAGCAGCCACAAGAAGCCTCGAAATATCCACATTAAAAGGGCTGAAAAGAACCCATGAAAAGAATGGTCCAGAAGGAGAACTAGTACAGGCACCAGTAGATGATTCCAACCAGCGAAAAAATCTTCTGGATAAGCAGAAAACGAGTTTAAAATAAATCAGTACGAAAATTTTGATGCTGTGCATTCATAACTGAGTGAAAATTCTTCAATCGGCGCATAAATGGGAACCAAAACAACCCTAAATGGGGAGTCCTCCAGCAAAAAGTATCACCAAAAGACAGCCCCAGAACTCAGTAGGTTAGGCACAATCTTCTGCAGTAAATTATGATCACTAAATGAAGAAGATAACAGCCCTAGGGCAGCACACTCCTTAAAGAGAAAAGATGTCATTGTATAAGTACACTGAATAAAGAAATCATCCCAAGATTAATAGAAAACACCAACCTTGAAGAGGAAATGAGGGGCTAAAGTTAGTTCAAACCTCATACCCACTTTGATACCATGTTGAGGTCACAAGAGATAAATAAGGATCGAATGGCCACCAACTAGAAAACCCCAAATGTGCATAAACCATAAACACACATAAAGAGGAGACAAGATGAACCCATGAACAAGAGAAACAGATGATGTAGGTGCCTGTAGGCTAAAGAATCACATAAGAGAGCACTTAGCTTCTAATAAAAGAATGTGCAATATAAATGACAGTGAGTGTGTATTTATAGGGGTAGAGCACTAGCCCCAAGGAGGTTGACTAGGCCAGCCTTCACATGAAATAGTCCCAAAATACAATATAGAGGGTTTTACACATGTATAGCCTCATAGCCTTAATTACAAGTAAAGTCAGCATATGGCCACGTGTGAAGACTACATCATCAATTTCAACAGTCCTGGAGGGATGGACATATTTCTTCCTCCCACACAACAGAGACACCTTGGAGCAAGCAAAACTCTGATACCAACTTGTTGTGGATCCGCGAGGAAAATAAACTTGCACACAAGAATGCACACATTTATTGTAATAAAATTATTGATATTCTAATGTCATAAATTTACACTGAGCAAATTGTATAAATACAAATCAAAGGGTGAGTCACTTAATAAGTCGTGGATTCTGATTAAATAAGCAGGCTTATAACTGATATATTGTTTTCTTATATTTAAATATCAAACCATATGGCTTATGAAATTGTGTTATGATTACTTTCTTGAGCTACACATACTTAGGTATATTAGACTACCCCTCCATTATTACCTTATAGCTCAGTGGCAGAGTGATTGGCTGTTAGCTGATAGGTAAGTCTGTTAAAATCATACCTGTCATTCCATTAGTATTGACATGTACAATATTCCTTACAAAGCCTGTGGAAAAGCTACAGTCGCTTAAATTATTTATTATTTTCCTTTCACTGTGGATGTTCGATGTGGATATATGATCTAATCTTGCAAACCACATCCACAACTGAAATATATTTAATTTCTTCAGTTTTTTATCCCATCTTGAGAACATGAAATATCGCCAAATTCTTTAACACTGTTTTGTAACTAATACAGAATAAAAATGTACCTTGCGAACCATTATTGCTTAATGAATGTCATTATCAAGTTTAAAAACTCTTGATTGATTATTAATGCTTGGATATGCTATTGAAATTTACTAATGTCCCATGGTTATTAAACAAGATGCAAGCATATAATTTAGTACTGAATATAAGCATATGGAAAGTTACATTGTTGAAAGCATAAATTAATATCCCTGGATATGAAAGAACACCTGAAGAGAGTCTGCTGATATCCTGGAATCATGACCAACTGAAACTCTCAAACGTCTTGATCCATCTGCTTTCTTCTTCTCCAAAAGCCATCCTACAAAACCTGCAGCAATTGCCTCTGTTACAGGCTCTGTAAGGTTCACTGGCTCTCCCTCAACACCAGCGACTGCAACCCCACGAATGTCACTGCAGACATTAATATGACAAAGCACATTAAACAAAATATAAAAAATTAGTTAATTCATAGTTCACAGAGAAAGAAACAAATCCATATTGGTGGTGCTAGAAATTATTGACAGATCTAAAAAATGCACCACTTAATATTGAGAAATGAAATCGTAAACTGCAATTTTCATGAACTCAATGAGAGCTGTTAAACACCATAGAACATAACTTCTTTCAAACCACAAATCATCCCAGCTTCACTGGTATTTATCCTACACACTAACTTGACAGATTAAAAGAACAAAAAAAAAGCAGAGTCAAAACTGAGGTCCAGTCTGAAAGAAAAGAACCAAACTAATTTTGGCCATTTTTGTTCCCAGCTCAAACAGAAATATCGACAGGGATCTAGAAGGACTTTACGAGTCCCAGGGTTTTCTGGCAGGGACACTAGAAATGACTTTTATGCTTTAGATCACAATATCCATTTAACATATCTAAATCCCAAATACAATTTGTCAATCTGGAATAAACAGTCCCTGTTTATTACGAAATTGACAGACTATTCTGCGAGTGCATAATAAAATATTGGATAATGAATGATTAATATGAACGATGATTACAATGACCCTTGTGACAGTGTATACTATACATTGACTGGTCACAGGAAGGGATGTGTGACCCTTGATGTTTCATTAAAGTAATATTTATTATATATTAGGATTAGTATTATTTTGTTTGTTAAATTGCCACCCCCTTCAAAGATGTTTTTTCCTCAAGGCATAGTAAATAGGATTCTCTACAACTAAGCAGTTTCCCTGTGGCATCATCTTTGTCTGTCCGTCGGGGTTTTACTTGGTTCCCGATTTAAGCGCCAGAAAGGTTCATTTGGAGGGTGTGCATCATATTGAAGTCTTTTGACCCCTTTCTTTACTGTAAAATCTTGATGCTCCTTAGTAGAACACTTTCCTTGCTTTTGCTATTGTACGTTTATTTGTGTATCTTCTCCTTTTTTCATTAGCTATAATTCACTTTTCTTGAGAGTGGAACTTTCAATACCATACAATTTATAGTTCTGTCCTTGTCAGTTAAATTCCATGAACTGCTCTTTGATGTTGGTGGTATATATAACCTTCTGAGTGAAGCATTCAGAGCCTAGTACCATATCCATCTATATGAGTATTGGAGCACAGAATCATGTTTGTAGTTCCAATTCTTGTATTTGAACAGATATTTTGTGACATCTTCCTACTCTTTTGAACTTTTGTCCATCAAAGATTGTAACTATGACATCCTTGGTAGGGTATAAAAAATGGTTTAGTTGCTTAGTGAAACTGGTTTCTATATAGTTATGAGCAATGCCAGAATCTATGAGTATCATGATATTTCTATTTTTAACAATTCCTTTAAGCTTCAAGGTCATAGGCTGTAATTTCCTTATCATGGTTGCAAGTGAAACTGTACGTCTGCTTCTCTCTTTTCTTGGTTCCTGGGTCTTTTAAATATTTCTTAGATAAGGTTGAATATATTTGGTAGTTAGCGCTTGTATTTGTTCTTTTTGGGTAATAGTTTCTTCGGGAAACCTTATCTTCATTCTTATTTTGTTGGTGCATGAGATTAAAGATAGTGACATTTCCATTAATCATTTCCTATCAACTTTAAGCATTTCAATTTTGAATTTATTGATCTGACTTGTTTTATCCTTATTTCTTTCATGATTTGTGGTAGTTTGGCCTTACTGGTGGATTTTCGTAAGTTAAGGGTTCTACCATTAACTCATCTAATATTTCAGTTGATTGGTCAATCCTTCCTCTATGCTCAATAGTTATCCTTGATGCTTTGATCTTGTTGTTTTTATCTCATACTAATTCTAGCCATCTATTTTGCGAGACCTCTATCAAATTGTCAAATCTATCGCCCAATACTCTTGGTATATCTTCTAATAATTATCTGTTTTGTCCCCTAATTCTTTTTGCAACTTCTCAAGAGTCAATACTATCCATAAGTAGTGTGGTGCTATTAACTTCATCTTCATAATGATGAACCTCTAATTGTTGGATATTATTTTTGGCTATATTGGTAGCAGGTTTCTTCTTTGTGGGACCCAATTTCAATTTACCTTTTATACTATGTATACAAAGTTTGAATATTTATTTTCTTGAAAAATAATTATCTGTAGCATTTCAAGGAAAAAAGGGGGGAATATTGTTTTTAAAGGCTGCAACCTTTCAAGAGTTAACATGCATGCTGTGTACAAAACAGCAGTTTAAAGCAGCAGGATACAGATTTGCTTGAGTGGGTACATGTAGCACACTGTACAGCTTGGCAGTTTGAAGAATTTAACCACAAATTAGCCAAAAATTTGGCTCTGATACCAAACGAACTAAATAGTCCCTGTTTCTTACAAGTTTGACAGAGTATTTCTGAAAGTGTATAATAAATTATTGTGTAATGAATGATTGATATGAATGATGATTACAAAGAGCCTCGTGATGGTGTATGAATATACATTGACCAATCATGAGATGGAGGGGTGTGTGCCACAATGTTTCATTAAGGTATAATTTATTAGTTCATTAGTAGTAGTAGTATGTATGTTACATAATTGTTTCACGCATTGGCTCAAACAGTGAGATGTCACCATCCTACAGTAACATTAGGGTGTATGACCTCTAATGAGGGAATGTTGATGTGCTACATCCAATATTGCACAAAGCGGAGACATTTTTTGGAAGTGGATCCATGGAAGCATCGTTTCCCAAAAATCTAGGAAGCGAATCGTCTCGAAGCCGTCTACTATAATATATATATTATATATATATATATATATATATATATATATTACGCTATTATATTTATATTAAAAAAAAATCCAAAATACCAAATTAATTGTAGAAGATATGGAAACATGCATATTTGTACATAAATCCAGATAGATATGGCATTCATTGTACACTAATGATTAATTATTCGAGCATCAACCATCTAGAATCTACATTCTTCTCCTCTTATCTATCCTTTGCCTCTACCTCGATTGTCTAGGGATATTAATCAACATTGCGCAATTTTGTTCAAACTACCTAATCCAAACCTTAAAATATGGTAGAAAAGCTTAACATGCTTGATCGATGATATTGACTTGATTGAAAGGTAATTTTTTTGCTAATGGCATGACAAAGGAGTTCAACCATTAACACCACTAGGGTACATATAGGGCTTGGTGCTCTCGATTAAATGCCAATCACATACCCTCATACATGATATAATCTAATGAAATGCCACAATCCCTTTATTCATGAATTCCCGAAAACTATTATGTCTGCGGAATTTTGAATAGGATATGAAATTCTACTTCCTCCATATGTGGATGAGGCTGGAACCACCCTCAAACATCCTGAGTCATTTCATGATAATGTTAAAAATTTAAGTAAAGGGATGAAAATGAAAGATAAAAGAGAATTTAAGAATTTAACATTACCATGAGGGAGCATTTAGGAAGTGTTTAAGAAGCATCAAGGGAGCACCTTGGGAGTGTTCGAGAAGCCCTAACCCAACTTAAGTCAAAGAAAAAATAAAAAAATAAAAATTTCAACCTTATGGAACCGCCTATCTCCTTTCGGATCCACTCAATATCCGTATGAATCCATGCCCGATCCACCGCGGATCCTGCGCTAGTCCGCGGTTCGGAAATCTAGAACCGCGGATCAAGCTTGCACGATTCTGAATTTCCAGGAACCATCTTTGCCATCCCGATCCGCAGTTTCGGATTTCTAAACTGCGGGTCCGACGACAGAACCCCCACGGATCTGTACAAGACACGGCTCCCGGTTTGGATCCTTGGGGGCGGCGGGGGGTTTCGTGCAACATTGGCTACATCCAGGATAAGTGTGAGTCATGTGAGTTATAGAGAGTTATAGACAGAAACATGGACAGGATTACACATAACAATAAGGAAGAATGGGTTGTATCAGTAATTGAGTGATGAAATGTCTCTTTACATAGTAGGAAAGAAGGAGAATAGTTATGTAACTCTCAAATGCCTAATCTCCTAATTTTTAATTACCTCATGATTACATCAATTTAATATTAAGACTTTCTCGTTAACTCATGATTGTCAAAGAAGCAATCTAAAAGAAAGAAGAATGTGCAATCAAAAGGACTAATGCCTTTTAGATGGACCAATATAACAAGAGGTTCAATTTAATCTAGAATATAATAGTATATCAAATTGATCTAAAATGGATCATTAACAAAGAAATGGTTTGTTTTCAGTCGCTTCTATATTTTGGGTTTGGTGCCCGATTTGCAAATTTAATGCCCACAACCATGTTAAGCCTTTTTTATATGTTTTGCAGAAGCCTTTTTCCATTCCTTGGCAAAAGTTTTAGTTCAAATCCTTCGAAAGGTAGTGTCTTGAGCATGTAGAGGGATGGACAAGCACGGAGTAGAAACGTTATCTTTACACTCTGCATAAAAAGAAAGTGACTAAAGCAATGTCGAGCTAAGGAAGGAGTTGAGCACCATCAAGGAAGAAGAAACGAGGAATACTATCAATGCATAGTGATCAAAGTGGAAAAATTCGACCTTGGGAATAAATTGGCAAGGGTTCGAAAATTGAAAAAGTTGTTGAAGTCGAGAGATTTTTGAAAAAATTGGCAAAAACTCAGCAAACTTTCATCAGTACAAATATATTCATTTTTTTTAAATTTAGCATCTAAAGTATCCACAACATTAGAGAAATGCATTGCCACATAAATATGAAAATAAAACTAATATATAAGATGTATAAGAAGTCTAGTGCTACATCACATATCAATAATGAATCATGTCCTAAATCCTGAGTCCTGACTCAGTCTCAAGAGTCAAAATATCAGCAAAAAATATAATAAATGTATATCTTGATTCATTTACATGTCATAAACTAATCAGTCACCGAGTTCCTCTGCCCCTTTAATGAGAATAGGGAATGGCTTTGTATTTTCCTCTAAAGGAAGAAGGCCCTGCCCCTGGGGCTACAAATGGACTATGTCGTCCTCTAGAAGCAAAAATAAGAGGTCGCTTTTGTCCTCTACTGCTACCCATCCTAGATGTTGTCACCTCCTCCTTCGCCTCCAGTTCATGCTCCTCCTCCTCCTCTTCTACCTCTCCCTCTCCTGCAGCTGCTACCTCCTCCGGCTGCAGTGCCTCCAGATCCACCTCACAAAACTAGTAAATCTCCTCCTCTTAGGCAATGACAAACACCTCCTCTCTCCACAAGGACGAATCGTAAAGGTTAGCGTGCAAAATGAGTGGAAAATTTGGCCTTTTCCTAACTTATATGTGCTTTAGCACCTAACTCACAAGTTTCTAGGATCAACCCCTAATTTTATCTTCAGTGTTACAATTAAATCCCGAGTTTTTCATTTTTTTTAAATCATGAAAAACTCGGTTGATAACATCGACGAGCTGAAAAAATCGCGAGTTCCCAATGTTATTGCAATTTTATCGGGACTTTTTCCACAAAGGTGATGCAATCAATGCAGAGGTTGTGCATACAATGTTTTTTGGTGCAGCACCAAATGTGAAACTTTGGACCATACATAGGAATGGAACTTACCACTGTGCTCCACACTCTGCAAAGCCTAAGGCAAGTGCATGCAAAGCAAGTTGTTGAGAAATCTATAGGACAATAGACAGGATGATTTCTCTTTTCTTGATAACTGCTTGTGATGTCTTTTTACTTTTTCTTACTTATTAGCTTCTTCATGTATTATTATGTTTGTGTATCATCAAACAGCTACCAAAACAAGAAGAACAATAGTACACAAGAACACAGAATGTAGGCTGCAAGCCAAGGCCAAAACCTCTCCACTTGAGAGGAAAACCCACAAATCTCCTCTTCTTAGAGATCCTTCAATTGACGAATTCCAAGACCTCCAGACCAAGACCAATACCCTCCAAGACCAAGTCCAACCCTTTTGGATGATGTGCTTCCTTTGTCCAAGTCAAACCTAGTCAAATCTCTTCCAGTAGCACAACTTCGACCTCCAGTTTCATAATTTCGACATCTACTGCAGGTCCGAAATTTTTGGCCCTCCCAGCAACAGTTGTTGCCACACGTGTGAGATTATTTTGGCCTCCCAAGGCTTCTTCACACCTTCGCTTGGATTTTTCCTTCTTCGAAGTGCTTGAGGATGACCTAATGTGACCTTCGCTGACCTCCTTTCTCTTATTTCTTCAACATCAGACCTACAGAAGAAAAACCCTAGTCCAACAGCAAAAACCCTAGCCTTCCTTCACATGTGTGAGAGACAAATAGCCCAAAAACAAGTCTTCTTCGTCCTCTTCCTTCTTTGCTACCTTCTTTCTCTTCTTCTTCACTTGGATGAGTGATTGAATCAATGTTTTTCAAGGAGGTCGAGTTCCCTCATTTATATAGGCTTCTAAAGGTGGATGTGGCTCCTCAAAATAGGTCGACTTCCCAGCTGCCAGGCCGAATTGGTCTTGAAGGGTATTTTGACACTTTTAAAGGCAAAAATAATTTTCTTTACAAGTTACAATGTGCCCGATGGGGTCTTCAACTTACGACAATGACTCTTTTGACTTCTTGACCTAGGAAAAATCCTAGAAGCACTCAATCAGTGCTTGACCTCTAAAATAAAAGACCTTGAGCATTAAACCCATGGTCCACAATTTTTCTTTCATATACAAGAATCAAAAGTACATTTCATATTTATGAATACCGAACCTAGTTACACATTTTTCAACACAAGACACTTCCCCAACTTCCATATTCAAGAAGCCTTTGCCTTCGCATAGAGGAAAGAAGAACCCCATGACAAACAATGTCAAGGATTACCTAGTAGACAATGTGGCCATGCAAGATGGCAAGTGCAACACACATACAGTCCCACAAATTAGAAAATGACACGACATCCATGTTGGCAAAAGAAACATACCACCTAAAATTCATTGCAAGGGATGGTTACATTGTAGGATTTTGCTTGCAAAATTCAGGGCATCTGCAAGGAAGATAGAAGAGGCAGAGATGTTGACTATTTACTCTTGGGGATAATATTTTGACGTTCCAAAGGTAAAGAGGCCGATTGAGGGAGAAAATAAAGAGACAGAGATGTTGACTATTTACTCTTGGGGATAATATTTTGGCCTTCCAAAGGGAAAGAGGCCGATTGAGGTAGAGGTGGCAAGTTGGGGGTTGAATTAGTATTTGGAGTTAGAAGCATGAGAAATTAATGGATAAGCAGAACATTAAAGAATCGGAACAAGAAGTTTGTTCCAAGATCTAGAGGACAAGCGAGAGCATATGAGCCTATCCCTGGGAATGAAGATTGTCTCAGAGCCAAACTGGTAGCATAACCACAACAGTAGAGAAATGGAGGAGCAAACCGTACCGCAACATAATCTTGAACCGAGCCTGGAATCTCTCCATAGGATTCCTCCTGTGGAACCTATTAAAGGCAAGAAATCAGGTGATATTCAGGGAAGATGAAAAAATCAAAGAGGAAATATGGAGTCAAACCATAAAGAACATTTGCGAAACAATAATCCTTGAAAAATGGAACAAGGAAGATTGGAAGACCGATGCAATAGAGACACGCATTATGGATTGCCTGCAAATCAAAGCAAGCACAACATGCATGACACGAAGAGAACACAAGGTAGGTAACGCAAGATCCGAAGACCGCTATAGGAATCCGTCACAGGGATTCACCAAGCTAAACTTCGATGGCGCAGCAAAAGGTAACCTAAGGGAGGTCGGAATAGGAGGGATATTCAGAGATGGAGGGAAAATTCATCGGATCTATGCGATGGATTGTGGAATTTCCTCCAACAATGAAGCAGAATTCCACGCACTAAACAGGGGATTAGCAATAGCGACCAGGGAAGGGTACCAAAGCCTGCAGATAGAATGCGACTCGATGCTAGTGATAGAAGCAGTCAAACAACTACAACAGGGAGTTTAGAGAAACTGAGTAAAAGTTGGCGGACGGCATGGATAGTAACGGAAATAAGCCATCAATTGAGGAAGGTAGCCTACACCATACCTTCTCATGTGAAGCGCAAAGGAAATGCTCCTGCAGATCACCTTGTGAATTGGGGATGTCGGAAAGGAGAGCAGCAATTGGACGTGAGCGCGGAAGAGCTTCATCAGAAAGAGGAAATGGGACAACTGCTCCAGATAATAGAACAAGACAAGCGCCAAAGTGAGCATCTAGAGAATTCGCCCGGATATGACGGGAGCAGAGAAGGACAAGGGCAAATGTAAGAGGGACAGAAAAGGACAGAAACAGAACAACACAGGACAGACGAAGGACAGGAGCCTAGTAGGATGACGGAGGGGGCTAGAGGAAGGACAGCCCCTAAGAACATGGGGGCAGAGATGGCAAGGAATGGAAGAGGAGAGGGCAGGACAGCAAATCCGAGGATGGGCAGCAAGTTAATGCCAAGTGGCAGAGCGAAGTCAATGACCCAACGGCAAGAGCAACCGGGAGAGGGAAGAAGTAAATGAAGGACGACGAACAGGACAGGCGTGCAACATCCCAAGGCAGGAGGGAAGGGAGGCGTGCCAAGGCAAGAGGGAAGGGAGGATAGTTGTCAGTAAAATCACAAAGGGGTGACGAAAAAAGGATAAAGCCTAAGGAAAAGGGAAAACAGACATATTGCATGCGGATGAGAAAGGAGAAAGGTGGTGAGAACGAAAGAGCAGAAAGCAAGCAGGAGCAGAAGGTGGTAGCGAAGCGTAGAACGGTAAAAGGGTATGTGACATTTCTCAACCCAATCTATGAAAAAGTAATCAGTTTGAATCATAGAGTAGGAATGAAGAATGTTATGCAAATATGGGTTGATAATAGCAATTGTCATAGAAATCCTAGAGAGATGAAAGGAAATCACTGTGAAGAGCTCCTGGGTGCCAAGGACAGAGAGAAAGGTAAGAGCAAGGGTGAGGAGTATGAGAGCAATGGCTTGCAGGACCCAATTTCACCTGACCCCCGCCGTAGAATAGAGATCCTAGTCAATCATAGTCCAGGGAAAGGAAGAACGCATGCTGCGTTGAGCAACGGCAGAGGGGATAGGAAAATCCAAAACCCCGAGGGAATGGAGGTGCAACTCATAGTGAGGGGCAAAACCATAGCTAGCCAAAATCTAGCTAACCATGCCGAAAGCTCCATAACAAAGAGAGGGACCTGCAACCCAACTTGGACAAGGAGCGAACTGTCGAGAAAGAAAAAGCACTCAAACCAGGAAAGGGCTTTTTGTATGAATTGATCAAATCCAAGTAAACATGGGTACCCCAAAACCAAAAGAATTATAAGGGCCATAGCAATTCCTATTAGGGAAGGAAACCAGAGGTTAGAAACTCAAGGAGTGGGTAATCGAAGGAGTGGAAAGAAGAGGAGGGGGGCAAAAAACCCCTGGATAAAGATGCAAACTTAACTGATAGGACTGACAATTGTGTGTATTTTGTGATAGGTCTCGCCTCAGCTCAGGGCAATACTGTGAATCAGAACGAAAAGCAACAGGCAAAGAGAGCTAAAGGCCAAGAGGAAAAAAGAATGGCGCCCAAGAGAAGTAAGAGGACGAGTAAAAAAGAAGAAGGCACCAGCAGCAAAGGAAAGAAAAGGGGAAGGACGTCTGACGGTAAGTAAATAAAGAAAATCATAGACTCCTATATGGAAGGAAACCTAAAAGAGGTCAGAGACCAAATTTGGAGTTGAGAAAGAGATTTAAGAAACAACCTCAGGTGCAGAGACTTACCCATGGAAGAATGGGAAGGAATGTTGCAGGCCCCGGGGACATCAAATGGTAGGCAATCGCTTTTCAAAAAGACAATGCAGCAATACTGGATCATGAAACACGTCGTAGCCCGCGCTATGAGTCTTCACCAAGAACACATGGAAGGCGAAGTTCTAGACAAATAGGTAAGAAGCAAGGAGACAGACCCAGTTCGGGCGGAAATTCTCAAAGATATCGCGACTATACAGATCCAAACCTACAGGAATAATCTCGCACTAAGCCGGATCGAGCAGACTCTGACAGAGCTTAAATGAAAACTAACATAGGGACGCGAGCTTCCAGGCCCTAGGGTAAAGGCTTCAGGCCCTGGTGCAAAGGATTCAGTTCAGTTAGCATCCTCGGATGAGGATTAGTATAGTTTAGAGTCTGAATTTTGTCTTTGAATTCTGTTTTAGATGCAGAAAACAAGTAATTATGTTATGATCTACAGAGATAATAATAGAGACAAGCATTCTAGAAGCAGATGGTTTTTGATGAACTTATTCAAATTTTGGAATGGTTATAATGCTGACCAGTGGTCACCTGGTTTCCTGCGAGCATGTGACTAACTGGAGGACATGGATGTAAAAAAATTTCTAAAAAAGTAAATATAGAGAGCTCTACAATGTTTACAAAAAAAAAAGTATCTTAAATTTTAAATTATCTCTAAGTTTGACTATAAAAGGAAAAATAAATACTTTTTGGATTGGAGTATTTAAGAAAATCATTTTAACTCCAGAATTATTTGAAGTGTTTACCAAGTTAGCATCCAAATTTCATAAATTTTTCTTGTTAATTAATTTTCGATATTTTGCATGCTAAGTTTCATGATCATTGGCATTGTGTTTTCATTTTTTGATGCTTGATATCTATTGAGAATGCTCATTGTTTTAAAGGAAAATTAATTCTAAGTGTGGATCTATTTACTTGAATTATTTAATATTTCTTGCATATTTAATTTTGATAATTTTTCATGTAATCGTTGAATATTTCTTGCATGCTTAATTTTGAGAATTTTTCAAGTAATCATTGAATACTTTACCGTGGACTTATGGAAAATTGTATATCTTATGTTCCTAAATTGAGTATTTTGAGCATCTATATAATTGGCATTATCTTGAGGGTGATCTTGAAGAATTGTGAAGAAGTTTTTGTTCTCATTGAAATATAATTGCATTGGAAAGAATCTAGATAAACTAAAGTGATAAGTTTGTGATTTAATTTCATATTGGGCAATAAACTGTGACATTTTTAAGCACATTGTTGAGTTGAATATTTTAAGTGGTTTATCTTTCAGTCATTGTTTTGTGAAGTGAATATTTATTTTAGCAATTAAGGCTTTGGCATATAACTCAAAAATAAATCGTGACATAAGCACTTTCAATCCTTGATCTAGCTTCATTTCACTCCATCTTCTAATCATCTCGTGCATTTGCATATTAAGTTAGTCTTACATAATTAAAATTTATTTCCAAGCATAAGCTTGGTCGATAGAAAGATAGGTACCCATCCATCTTTGCTTGAAAAGCCTGGTTTTAATAGTACTTAAAACGGTGACATTGCAGTCATCAGAGCCACAACTCTTTGCAGCGTCGAAGACACCAGATACGTTAGATTTTCAGAAGAGGTATCATTAATCACACCTTAGCGTGCTTCATCTTATCTTCTCTCTACCACTTACTCCGAAATCAGGCTCGATATAGAAAGGATTGAAGGGTTTAAACTTAGAATAGGCATTTAACCAAGATTCTTGCATCTCACATTAGTTTTAAGATCTACATTTCATATAAAATAGTTATTCATCCAAGCAACAGTTGCTCATCAATTACTTGGTACTAAATTTCCTGGCGAGATAGTTGACTCCATAAGGCACTGGTATCAATCATCTAAATCTAATCGAATCCTATAAGTCTTGCTAAATCTAAAACAAGTAATTGGTTGTTTAACTGTGTTTCCCGAACTAGTTGGTTCCCAACTAGTTCTCCTCCATTCCATTTTTGTAGGGCCTAGCCCCTTAGTCTGTTATTGGGAGAGCTTAAACGGAGAGATTGGGGATCAGGGTGACAACCCCCGATCTGAGTTGTTGTTGCGATGCCTAGACATTCTGTGCAACAACATTTTTTGGCATTGTTGTCGAGGATAGAATTTTTTTGTCCCTGGTCCTCATGACATTTTTCTAATCATCTAAGTTTTTCCGTCATTCATTAGCCCGTCAAGAGGCACAACATTTTCTGGCACCATTCATCTCTTCACCTTTTCATCACCTTAGTTTTTTTCCTCGCTAATCCTTTCATCTTCTCTATCTGCACCTTTAGCACCTGGACATTTCGATTGCTTCCCTGTTTGGGTGGTGACTCCACTTATTCATCCATTATTTCATAAACAAGAAGCTCTCCCTGATATCCATTTGTTTCTCCCCGACTAACCTTTCGGTTTTCCCTTTTAGATCTAGGAGCTAGATTCATGTTCAAGTGGCGACTCCACTTCTTTCATTTCTTACAAGAATTTTTGTTAGAAGCTTACTTTTTATGGATCTATTGATTTTCTTGAGCAAGGATCTCTCTCTCTCTAGCATCCATTTGGCCCCTCCTTTTACCTTTAAGAAAGTCATCATGGACTTGTTTGCTCCTTGTGATTTTACTAACCTTCAAGGAGCTCCACACGATTTCCCGCCTTCAGTCGTCAAGGCCATCAATGAGGTGACCCCTTTTAGAGGTGATAAAGTTATTACTATCGAGACTCACATTCAGAATATCAATCTTGGCATAAGCAAGTGCAGCCCATATACCCACTATGAAGATGTGAAGATGCAGCTTTTCATTCCCACTTTAGGTGATGGTGCTTTGGATTGGTTCACTAAGTTCCCCATAACACTTTTGATTCTCTTCAATCAATCATTGGTGCCTTTGAAAATATATATGGAGATAAGAGAAAGGTCAAAGTGAAAGATGAAGTAAAGGAGACTAAAGAAGCTGAAAATAATTTCATCAAGGAGTTAACTCAAATGGTTAAGGATATGCAACTGAATCAAGCACAGAAACTTAAGAGTATGGAGTTTAACCAGGCTCAACTCATTAAGAACATGGAACTTAATCAAGCAAAATTAATAGTTGATCATGCAAAGAAATGAGTTTCGTAGAAGCTAGATTAACCGCAGATCATGCTAGGGGAAATGTGTTATATGCAGAGCAAGTTGTTGGCTATAGAAGAAAAACATGTTGAGGAAATGACGATCATGGAATTTAATCACTATAATCAATAGTTGATCACGCCAAAGAAATGAGTTTCGTAGAATCCATATTAACAGTAGCTCATGCTAGGGAAATGTGTTCTATGCAAAGCAAATTGTTGGCTATAGAAGAAAAACATGTTGAGGAAATGACGGTCATGGAATTTAATCACTACAATCAAATAGCCACCATGCAGAATCATTTGATCACCATGGAAGCAAATCATGAGAAAGAAATGAGTGTTATTCAAGTAAATCATAACACAATGATAAAGGGCATGGAAACTAATGAAATATCTCTTCAGAACAGATTATTGGCCATGGAGGAAAAGCAAGTACAATTAATAAAAGCTATGGAATCAAATCATGCCAAGGAAGTTAGTGCCATAGAGGATAAGTATTCAAATCAAATCATTGTTTTTCAAAATAAGTTGGACAAAATGGAAAGATCACATATACAGAAGTTCCAACCCAAGTCAGATAATAGAGAACTTTCAACAGATCATAAGCCTCCATGTTTGCAGAAGCAAGCTCCATCCTATTATGAGGAGGTCATTTATTCCATTGAAAAGTGGTTAATTGAAGACAATCCAAATAAAGGGAAATTGAAAGAAATCAGGCAACCTTGACAGAACAGATGCAAAATGAAGAGAGGCATGTCACAAATATCTTGGATACTTGAAATTTTTCATCTGAAAATTTTCAAGATCAAGCAGAATGTTCTACATCATCAGCATCAAAGCCCGCCACAAAGAAAAGTATGAAGTGGAAGAGAAAAAGAAAGAAGTTGGATAGATGTGATGTCCTTATACATCATAACATGGGGATAAGTCAGAGTCCTAAAATGATTAAGACTGCACATGGCACATCTGACAAACAACCTATGGATCTGCTAGAGAGCAAGCAAATGCTCAAGAAGCACTATATTAAACACATCTGATGCCATAGAGCATCCTTTGTATTGTATTTCAAACCCTACTCCTTGTTATTTATGTTAGAGTAGTTTTCATTTCAGCATTCTAAATCATTAGATCAAGTTTTACTTTTGTCTTTAGGTTAGTTTTACGTTTCAGAGCTTCTATTTTGTTATATGATGATTTTTTTATGGACACTACTTATGTAATTTTGTGTGTTGCTTGGATGCAGATTATGGATTCTCACATTCCTCTGATGAAGCAACATGTCCCCAAGTAGAGCCAAATGTTGACCACTCTATGTCAATGATCCCATAACAGTACACCCTTTTTTTTGCAAATGGGATCTATCGTGTTCGAGTGTTCACACCTTTCAGATTTCATCATCAATCAGCCGTTTTGTAAAGATGTCAACCCATTCTGCATATATATAATGTAAATAATCCTAGTATGACCATGTTTGCATGTAACAGCCTAAGTAAACTTATTATTTTTGTGACGAATTCCATTCTAGGAGGTTTTTTGTCTCACTGATTCATCTGTGTCTCTAGACACAAATGATTGGCAGAGTTTTTCCCTTCACCCTCACCCCAAAGCTAGGATGGATTTTATCGTCAAGATCTTAGGCGAGTCCTAATGGTTTAGCTCAAGTCTTTGTAAAAGTGACTTGGGAATAATTTTAACTAATTGGCTAAATTATTTTATTACAAATCACTTGGTCTACTACATTATATTTTTTATATTGCAGAAATGGGTAAATGTTGAGGGTCTATAACAAACAAGTTTTCCCCTTTCATGTATTAAAATGTAAAATCTTCATGTAAAAAAGATTTAGTGCATGGTCCCTCATAATTAGACACCATGGCTAAATATTAGAGGGTTGGAAAAATCACTAATCCCCTCATAAGTCAATTAATTAAATTTACTCGCAAAATTAAATTAAAATCCTAAGCCATAAATTTAATTAATTTTGTGTCCTAGGTAAAATTAAATTCTCCAAAAGTAAAATTCATGGGTTTTAAATAAATTAATTTTGGGAGGTCCCTGGCCAAAGGAATATTGAAAATTTCAAGAGATTTTGGACCCTTAGGCTTTGGTAGTTGAGTCAAAGTCAAAATTATCTTATTTTTTGAGGAATTTCGAATTTTTCATTTAATTCTTTTTTACTTAACTCAAAAATAATTATTTTTGAGTTAATTAAAAAAGAATTAAATGAAAAATTCGAAATTCCTCAAAAAATAAGATAATTTTGACGGAGGAAATTAAAAGATAATTAAATCTTTTTTAACAGTTGAGATCACTTTGACGGGATCAAACGAACTAGCCGTTGGAGAATTTAACTATAAATTAGAGGTCGGTATCAGTCTATTCCATCCGATCTTTGAATCGTGTACTAAGCTCTCAAAGCTCTCTTGTAATATTTCTGAAATATAATGCAAAAGTCTTTGGGGTTTCGATTAATGGTGGTGTTCCTCTTCTCGAATTTATGGTAATATTGTTTTAAATTTTTCTATTGAATATTATTTGAAAATTGTCAATCAATGGCTCTCGTGGAATAATTTGTGCACAGGGATCTTGTTCAGTTTATTGGATCTAAGGTAACAATTTTAATTTGATTGAATTAGCAGGTATCTCTAGTTCTTGAAAATTATATTGTTATTTTATTTCTCTACTTCATCTGACAGTTGGATCTAGTGTTTGCAAAAGATCATTCAAATTTTAATTGAGCGTTTAGGGATAGTCCTCGGTTGGACTAGCCGACTCTCAAAGCATAATTCCTGAAGAGCCTAAGGATTTATCTAACGATCTATTTTTCTGCAAGGTGTTTCTGAGCTAACACCTCATTAAAAAAATTAAATATATTCTATAACTTGTGCAAAATTGATAGATCTGACTAGGAAGAGCCTTAGATCTACAGATCTGGAAACGGAGTTGGACTCATAATCCTCAGATCCGATAAGATCTATAACCCATTTCTATAGATCTGTAATTATCTTGTATAGATCGAATAAAAAAAAAAAAAATATATTTGGATCTTGGGGTTTTATTTATTTTTTGTATATATCGAGATCTGGATATTTTTGTTTCCAATTTTGCAGGTGTGGATCTGAAGGAAAAAATTAATTTGGAGCTAGATGTAGACCCTGGAGGGCAAGATCTGGCCTCAATAACATTTTGCACAGAAAAATTATTCAAAGAGATTTTCAATCCAAGGGTTTCAAATTTAGATCTGAGGATTTCATAAGTAAATTTCTGAGAAAAATTTAAAGCAAAAATACATCAGTCTGAAATATAATATTTTTGTAAAAAAAATTTTAAAAATAATAATAATAATAAAATTTAGGGCCCTTGGGCTACCATTTTTCCTCCCATCTACGGCCTTGAAGCTTGAGCTACCTCCTCCTTTGCATTTTTTAGTTTTCCCCCATCTGCAAACCCTCTCCCCATCTCTACATTTTCTTTCCTCGCGGTTTCATCCCTATGTGTTTTTCTTTATTTATGCTTCCTCAAATCGTTGCGCCCTCTTCCTGCACATTCCCTCGCTGCTTACCCTAGCCCGCGTCCCTTCCTCCACGTTTTCTCTTTACAATTCGATTTAATCTTATTTTTTATGTGTGGCCTTTGGCCTATTAAAAACCAAAATTAAAATCAACTTTATCATAAAATTTCACCTTTGGCCTTTTAAAAATCAAAATTTAAAATATTTACTTTTTCACATTAAAAAATATTCATTTTGTACCTTTAAAAAAAAATGATTTAAAACATTTATCACATTAAATTCAATTACATTCAATAAAGGTATCACTAAAGTATTTTTTTTGGATTTTTTTTGTGATAAAGGGATTTTGGGAATTTTTCAAACTTCCAAAAAATTTTGTGGTAAAAGTTTTTGTTAAATTTTTCTATAGTCAAAGTAACTTAAATTTTAAATTATCTCTAAGTTTGACTATAAAAGGAAAGACAAATATATTTTCGATTGGAGTATTTAAGAAAATCATTTTAACCCCAGAATTATTTGAAGTGTTTACCCAGTTAGAATCTAAATTTCATAAGTTTTTCCTGCTAATTAATTTTCGAAATTTCGCATCTTAAGTTTCATTATCATTGGCATTGGGTGTTGATTTTTTATGCTTGTTATCTCTTGAGATCGATCATTGTTTTAAAGGAAAATTAATTCTAAGTGTGGATTTATTTACTTGAATTATTGAATATTTCTTGCATATTTAATTTTGAGAATTTTTCAAGTAATAGTTGAATACTATATCATGGAAATGTCTATGTGATTGATTTCTTCAGCATTATTTTACTCATTTAATCATAGTCTGCAAGTATTACATGGTGAGAATTAATGCACAGTGAAAAACCAAACAGAGATAAACATTTTAATTTCTGCAAAGTTAATCAAGTTCCATGTTGGTGAACCACCTTGGCCATAGGCTGAGCAATTACAGATTAAAAGTAAGAATGATTAACAAGATAAAAGACTTTCCCACAGAAAGAGATCACTTATCAGCCTTCCAAGGGATAATTTAAATTATTAAAAGAACCTTTATGTGCATGTGAGGAGGCAGCACCCAAAAGTCCTGCTTTTTGGTAGGAGGCCCCGCCACACCCCCTTTTGGCGACACATTTCCCACACAATAGCAAAACATTTTGTTGTGCATGCAAAAAGGGGGATGTGGCGAAACATTTCGCTGGGTGCAACCTTGTCCCAGGGGCACAGCGAGCAAGCCCCTCACCCTAGGGATCAATCCCCATGTAATATTTCATCAATATGACCCTCGCCTATACACTAAGCTTTCCTACTATCAAATCTAGCTATAAGTTCTCTTCCTTGACAAATTTCCATTCTTTACACAAAATTTAACACAAAATGCTTTAGAAAAACGACCTTAGTTGCAACAACACCAATGTAGTTTGTTCCTTATCCAAGAATTATCAGCAAATAGTTGAGGGGATTAATTATCTTCACAAAGAGCAAGCAAGTGTTGGCAAACACAAGCAAAACTCAATAACCGTACCAAAGCTCCAACAAGATGTAACGAATTTAATAGAAAAAAGCCAGGCTTGTAAGGGAATTCTCATATGATCAATACAACTTACTCTTCTTCAATGATCTGCATCAATGGTAATCATAATATAAAAAGGAAAGATAAGTTATTGTCAAAGAAGCAATTGAAAAGAGAGAAGAATGTGCAATCAAAAAGACTAATGCCCTTCAGATGGGCCGATATAACTAGAGTTTCAATTCAATCTAGAATATAATATCATATCAAAGTTGATCCAAAATGGATCATTAACAAAGAAATGGCTTGTTTTCAATGGCTTTTATGTTTTGGGTTTAGTGCCAGAGTTGCAGGCTTAATGGCCACAATACCATGTTAAACCTTTTTATAGGCTTGCCAAAGCTTTTTTTCTATGCCTTGGCAAAAGTTTTAGTTCAAATCCTTTGAAAGGGAGAGTCTTGAGCGTGAAGAGGGATGGACAAGTGCAGAATAGAGATGTTATTTCTACACTCCACATATAGAGAAAGTGACTAAGGCAATGTGAAACAAAGGAAGGTTTAAAGTTTGAACTTTGAACACCCTCAGAAAAGAAGGAACAAGCAATATGTAGTGCAATGTCATCAATGTAGAGCCACCGGCGTGCACAGGTTGGGCACACAAAGTTTTTGGGAATGGAAAAGATTGGGTCCAAGCCAAAATGCAGAACCTTGGACCATGCAGAAGAATGAAGCTTACTCCCATCCACCACACTCTACACTCTACAAAGGCTAAGGGAAGTGCATGTGAAGGAAGCCACTTGCCCCAGCTCTGTATTCAAGAAGAAGCCTCTACCTTCACATAGAAGAAAGAAGAAGAACTGCAAGACAACGAAGGTCAAGGTTTACCGAGCAGATGATGTGGCCATGCAGGATGTCAACACATATTCAATTTGACAGCTTAGAAAATGCCACATGGCATCCATGCTGGCAAAAGGAACATCAAAGAAGAAATATACCACCTAAAATCTGTTACAAATAGTGATTATGTTGGGATGTTTTGCTGGCAGCACTCATGCATCCATGAAGAAGATGGAAGAGGCAGAGATATTGACAACGGAATATTGGGGATAGTCTCTTGGCCTTCCAGGAGGGAGGAAGCAAATTGAGGGAGGTAATAAAGAGACATGTAGAGGTCTCAAGTTGGGGTTATTTGCCACAGGTAATTGGAAGCATGGGAAGTTAATGGCACAGAAGCAGAAGATGAAGAACTGGAACAGTTTGTTCCAAGATAGGAGGGACGAGTAGGAGTGTATGAGCCTATCCATGGAAATGAAAACTGCCTCAGAGCAAAACTATGATCTGCAAAGCGCAGCCAAAATCACACAAAAAATCTCTATTTGAGAGAGGGACCATTTATCAGCCTTGGAAAACAAAATCAATTTTGAGCATAAACAGAGAAAACAAAGGCCATTTCTTGTTGGTTTTCCCAACAGGGTCTCCAAGGTAAAATCTGAGTTATTTATGTGTATGTAATTGATTTATTCAGCACTGTTTTTCTCATTTAATTTACAATCTGCAAGTAATACAAGGTGAGAAATAAACAATGAAAACGAAGACAGAGATAAACATTTCAGTTTCTGCAAAATTAATTAAGGTCCATGTTGGCAAATCAGCTGACCATAGACTGAGAAATTACAAATCAAAGTATGAACAACTAACAAAATAAAAAGAATTTATCACAGAGAGGTACCATTTATCAGCCTGCCAAGGGATAGCTAGAACTATTAAAACAGCCCTTGTATGTGCAATGTCCCTAATTTTGATTTTCCGCATTAGAGACAATTTTAGAAAGAGGAGACATTTCCAGCATCGGGACTAAGGAGGAAAAAGGAATATTACAGCCTTAGTGGAATGTGGGACCACAAGGAGAGAGAATTCGACCCAAAGGAGTCAACTCGCACAAGTGAGAAGAGCAGGAGAAAAAAGAGGTGTGAATTTGGAGAGAGAGGGACCACCAAGAGTAAAGGTGTGTGAATTAGAAGAGAGAGGAGAGTCTGGACCACAAACGAGAGAAGAGGCCAGCGAATTATAAATAGAGCTTGAGGACCTCACTTTTGCATCTTTTGGTCATTTTACAATTCAATATTAGTTCTCTTGAACTGCTTAGCCAAGACAATCCATGCAGCTTAGCACGAGGGATTTCCAGGAGGAAATTCCAACTCTACATTCGGTAAACTTTGAGAGTCACCCTAGGAGAGCCATTGGGAGATTGCTCCAGGCATTTGAGGAGTTGAATTTGCAAGCTATTTGGAGGGCATTTGAGGAGTTGAATTTTGCAAAGAATTTTTGCACAAAAGTAGCAGATTTTCCTTGACCATTTGCAAAACTGAAGGTGTAGCTATTTGAATTTTGGAGGGCCGAGCTGTTATTTCTTGGGCCTACACTGGGGGTTTCTGGGCAGCTACTGCGGAGACATTTTGACAGGGTGTTAGGTTCCTATAATACTAGTGATTACCCCATTACTATTGTAGTTGTATCCCTTATTAATATTGTTGTGCCCCTATTGTCCCCATATTTTTATTACTGTGCCCCATAGAATTCCTCTATTGTTATTTTTGTGGCTTTATATTATTATTGTTAGGTCCGGCTAGGTTATATTGTGATTCCTTAGACTCCTATATATAGAAAAGAGGTTTGTCATTTGAATCATCCAAGAATTGTTCATTTGTGTAATGTAAAGAAGGTTGCCCCCTCGAAGAGGCTGAATTCTAAGGCGTTGATCTCTCTTTTCTATCTTTTTGTGAGCCGGTTTCATAACATTTGGTATCAAAGCTTTGGATTCTAGGGTTTCGCTAGTCCAAATAGGTCATCGTGGCATTTTCGCTATAACTTTTTCTGCGACGTTTCAAAAGCGAAAAAAAAAACCCAATTGAGACGAGATCGCACTGAACCTCGGGTCCGAATTTCAAAGCTTTTCGCGCTATATTTGCAGAGATATGATCTAAGGAAGTTGGTCTTTTTGCAGACTCCTGAATTACATTCCAAACAGGTGACTTGGGGAAAATCGTCAAAACTTTCTCTCTGAGCATTGGATTGAAATTTTGTAAGAAGGTACAGAAAGAGGACGAATTGTAGTTTCTTATATAGATTTTTCAGTGCTAAAGGTTGAAACAGTGACACGTGGAACTTCATACAAGTTCCCTCTTCTGGAAAGGTCTATAATCAGATCATCTTCGGAAATTGTGCATAACTCTTTCTTGGAGAATCCAATTTGGATCAAACTAGTGACATTGGAAAGAAGACGCAGAGGGCTACTACAGGTTGCAATTTCAGAACTGGATGATCCGAAATTATAGAGATACATCAGATTCAATATCAAGCCCCTATAAAGTGAAAAAAGGTGTGTAGTTTTTATTTTATTTTTGCATAGGCTTGATTTGAAAAATTAGTTTCAAGGAATTCAAAGGGCATAGTAAAGCATTATTAACGGTAATTGATGCCCCGAGGAAAAAAATGCGAACACCTAGTAAGCAACCTGAAAGCTCTAGCATGACTCATGAAGAAGAGGAAGAAATGCAACATGATATGTCAAAATTACGAGACCAAATGCAACAAGTGTCACTTGCACAAAAAGTAACAGAATCTAAGATGAAAGATGTAGAAGCTAAGATGAATGGCATGGACGCTAAAATGGATGGCATGGATGATAAGATGGAAGAATTGAAGATAAATATGAATAAGTTGCTACAAGAAATGGTCACTAATGGTGAAAGGGTAGTAAAGGAAACTCAGGATGAGAACAAAAGAAATGTTAATCATGATTCCATAGACTCTAATGTTGGATCGAAGATGCACCATATTCCAAAAAGATATGAGGAAGTTTGATGGCAAGGATCCGCAACATGGATATTACAGATGGAGCAATTTTTCGATCTCAATAATGTGCAAAACACACAAAAGGTACGTATTGCAACTTTATATTTGGAACCAAATCAGTTTGTATGGTATCAATGGCTTTGCTCTCGTAAGCAAATTATCACTTGGGAAATTTTTACGGAAGAATTGACAACACATTATGAGGATACAAAAAACAACACTTATTTTAGGCAATTGATAAGTCTCAAACAAAAGGGTTCAATAATGGAGCACATTGAGGAGTTCCAAAAATTGAACATAAGGGTAAAACATATTCCAGAGGAGCATAGGATTGATTTGTTGATAGGGACTTTAAAGGATTATATCCAACATGATGTTCACCTTTGGGAACCTGATTCATTAGAGAAGGCATTCAAGTTAGCAACAAAAATGGAAAGCAAAATTATGGCAACCAGGAAGCATACCACTCACAACTATAAAGATGGAAGTGTTGT
>APFE030756568.1:0-14594 GCA_000404065.3 Pinus taeda
TATATATTTAAACTCTTGGTCATTTATTCAATGCATTTATCTTCATTACCTCTTCTATATTTCTTGCTATGCAACATGATCATTGTAGGTGCCTATACTTGTTGACGATCGTGCATATCAAAGACATTCTCAACTTTTAGATTTTTTTAAGAAGTAGGTTTTTGAAGCTGGCCTTTTTCAAAATTCTTGTATAGGAAACCATCAAAATACTCACATAGGAGGCTACTTTTGCATTCTGGGTTAAATTCAGTGTTTTGACGTATCTTTCCATGGTTTCTCAATTAGATGGAATAGTTCCTCTACCAACAATTATTGTGGAAGAAGGATAACTTCTCCTATTTAACAACATATATGAAGGTTAGGTTGGATTTAAGAAATATCCCATGGTACCTCATAATATATGTGCATGGATGATCTTAAGCTATGTGGCTTAATGTCAAGATTGAAAAATAAAGGATGTTAAGAGTTCTGCCAGGTTTTGAGGACTACAATATTTTACCGAAAATATTTCATAACAATAGACTATCATGGTGAAACAAAATACACAGTTGGTTGGTAATATATAAACTTCAAAATCATGAGACCCTGCAGCACCAAGGAAAGCATAAGTCAAATTAAATGCATGGGTAGTATAAGAAAAGGTATAGAGCATCTATCACTGTTTATTTCGATAATTATCTTTTCCAAGTTGATCTCTTTGTAAATTATATATTTTTGTGGAAGAATAGATAATCTCTCTAAATGAATGTGATAGAAGGAAGGAATGAATACCTCTGAATTAGGGTTTTATATGTGTTCTTCTAGGTCTTAATGCTTGGTATTGTTAACATTCAGTGCCCATTATTTGTCTTTAATTCTTTACTTTGATAGCCTAGTCCTTTTGCAATGGCCCTCGGTAGCTGATGTTGTCACAAGGCAAGATAGAAACTAAAAATGGGTGCCCTTAGGCATGAACTGAGTTTATTGGCTCAACCATTTCTTTGGTTATTCATGGAGGTAGTAATTGCAATGATTGTTTCTCTAAAAATGCCAAGAAAGGTTGTCTTAAAGGGATTCCTTGAGGTAATAAAATCATTTCTAATGTAAATCCTATGCACATATTTGTTGGTTTTCATTTTGGTGTATGTGATAAGTTCAATCAATGCACACTCTGTGTACTTTTTCTATTGATTTCTATCTAATTCGATTTTAAGGCTTGGGTATAGGAACTTTGGAAACCATGTTTTCTTGTAAGTATTTGTGGGCTAACAAAATATATTTTTTTGTTTTCATTTAAAAAAGAATCTCACTATGCTAATATGATTTCTTGAGGCCCTTGAATTTGTTGTAATACCTTAGTGGTTTTGTCTGCATGTGATGGAAAAATTGTTATTTGAGTAAGCTATCAAATAATATTGTCTCATATTGGTGGAATTCATAGAGTTTCCCGTGTAAGTACAATATTTTTACTTGTCAATGGGTGGGATGTGATAGTTGTTCCCACTGGACACACAAATTGTGTAATCCGTGCCAGACAAATAAGCATAGGTACCAGTATTTTAACCATTTTTTGGGAGGAGATAAGAGTTTGTAAATCCTGTAGGTTTTCTACTTAGTTTTATGTCTTGTTTTTGTTAAGTTGGTTTTGGAGAAGAGAGTTAAGATTAGTGTCTTGTAATTATTGACCTGGTGGATATGAAACATATCCAATTGGGACTGAAAATTATGCACCACGAGTTTCTTAAATTCCATGGTATTTAGTATCAATCTTATTTGTTGAATTTACAATTTTAAAATCAGTTGAAAAACACTGAAAATTGAAATGATGTTGAAATATTATATATATTTATTTTATAAATTTTGACAAAATTTTCAGAATTTTAGGTTTATCATATTCTAGATAGATGAGGATTTAAACAAATTCTAGTACTGCCAACGTGTTAATAAATTCTAATCCTGTCAATATGCTTCTTTGCTATGATATATTTAGTTGTTTAAAATAAGTGATGATTATTTTTAATATGCATATCAAGATGTTATATGTTGACTTATTAACTGTTCAGGATATGGGAGCATGGTATAGGGTCATCTGAAATTCTTTTCAGGTGTAGGCCCTGTAAGAGAGGACTTCAAAACTATTTGGGTGGGTGAAGGATGTCTTTCAGTACTATGCCCCTGATTGGGATAGGGAAGCCCTCATGAAGGAATTTGTTTGTTTTCTTTGTTGTGATATATTGAGTCATTTAAAATAAGTGCTGATTCTTTTTAATATTCATATCAGGATGTTATATGTTGACTTATTAACTGTTCACGATATGGGAGCATGGTACAAGGTCATCTGAAATGATTTTTAGGTGTAGGTCTTGTAAGAGGACATCAGAACTATTAGGGTGGGTGAAGGATGTGTTTCAGCACTCTGCCCCTCATTGGGATAGGGAATCCCTCATGAAGGAAGTTGATTTTGTTCGGAGGATATTTCATGGAATTGAGGATTCCAGGGTAGAAAACTATTTTGGAAGTCTGAAGAATTATTGGAAAGTCTGAAGATTGGAGCTACTACTGATGAGGGTGAAATTTGCAAAGTGTGATGCAACATTTCTTTCAAGGTTTGGTTTCTCCAACACATGGATTTTTTTTTGTTATATCAATTCTTTTGATGCACAATATTCAGTTGGTGAGTCTACCTTTCCATCTAATGATGGTAAGAGAATATTACACATAAAGAAATGATATTTTGTTTGAATATAGGGCTGACTATATTTGAAGGTTAATTGTGGGTAAATAGGGTTACAATAGACATAAGGGAGTCCACTAGAGAAGAGTAGTGTGCATTTCTAGGGTTTCAAATTATGCAGAAGAGAAATGGGTGTAGGAATGGAGGAAGCATCACATGCTAATGTTTTCTTAACATGCATTAAAAAGAACTAACAAACTTTTGGGTGAACATTGGTTAGAGCTATGACAAAACTAGGCAAAGGGGTAGCTAAGTGCGTTAGGTTTCCAATATGGAAAACAGAAATGGTAAAATGCTTAGGCGTAGTTTCAACAGGAAAAATTGACATGCATAGAGAGGGCACAATTTTGGTGAGGGTGCCCACATTAAGGCCACAAAACTAATGGATTTCAGACATTTAAGTAGGCTATAGAGGAACCTACAATTATACCAGGTCAAACGCACACAAAAGTGATAGGAAATATTTGAATAACTTATGTGGATTTATTATATTCACGAGATGTACATATTGATACATAGTTTTATGACCCTTGGTTTTCATCTTCCAAGAGTTCACTTGGACTTCAATGACTATTGGAATTCCTCCCAAGCAACCCTACCAATTAAGTGTCCAACAAACTTTTATACTGATGGATTCAACTTGCATCTACATGAAAAACAAAGGAGGAATCCAAAAACCTTTTTTAGAACCCACTTAACTTTTTTAGAAACTCGGTAGTAATACTAGAAATGGTTGCAAACTACAAAATGATTAAACCATTTTTCAACAACTTTGTTAGAAATTGCTAGAAATTATTGTGTATAGACCCTTCTAGAATATTGTCCTTCTTTCTCACACTAACTATTAGACAAATTTTCTAGGACAACGATGACTCTTTGAACTGCAATATTTCTTTGGCATGAAGAAAACATTAAAATTAACAAGCTTTAGATATAGAAACTATGAAATCAAGCACTGTGTCTACACCATATATTTTGGAATAAAAATAACTTACAACATAAGATAGTTGGAATACTTTTAGAGAATATGGTTTGCAATATGTTATTTCACTCTTTTTTTCCACATATTATGAAGCCACGTTTTTTTCAATATGATATTTTTACTAAGGTATTAAAGATATGTATATTTTTAAACTCTTGGTCATTGATTTAATGCATTTATCTCCATTACCTCTTATATATTTCTTGCTATTCAAAAGGATTGTTGTAGGCGCCTATACTCGTTGAAGATTTAGGTCGGGAACGCGTAAATAAATGAGCAGGGATGAGAAAATATCTTAAATAAATGGGCATGATGAGTAATCTTGTAAAGTTTGTTGGAGAAGGGGATTTTATTGATCCCCTGTCATGTTTTCCCTTAGCAGAAATTTGGTTTTCCTCATCTTGCATTTCCTGGATGAAGAAAAATAAGAGACCGTTCACAAGTGGATCTTTTCTTTCTCTATTCTTTTGTGTGATGCACAAAGAAATCATCCATTAGATGCCCTTGTTTAATTTCAAATTTTGCATTATTGTGGTTGTAAACATTTTTTGAGTTGATGATTAATTTTTAATTGCAAACATTGATATTTCTATAAGTTTAGCTAGAAGATAGCTCTGTTGCCAAGGTTTTTATTTTATTATTCAACGGAATAATATATGGTAACAAGTTTGAAACACACTCTTTAATCTATTTTTAAGCCAATGATGTGGTATGGTTTAATTCCTAATGTCTTAATCCTTTTTGAATTGAAAAGAGTGTTGATCATTATAGATATAAAGTGATAGACTTATATGTCATGAAAATAATGTGTCAAATTAAATTAAAATTTTCTTGGATTAAGAGGTGAAATGTTTTTCTAAAAAATGTGTTAGAAAATATTTATTTTGATCTAGATTAACTATAAGTGATGTAATGTGTTGCTATTCTACTAATGGCATTTGGGATGAACAGTTTCCACATGTGATTTCTTCTTTGTTGCTAAGGTAAATTTCTTTCTAACGAGAACAATGTATGTAAGATAAAAGCATCTTTTGTTGAATTCAATTTTCATTTGAGTCATGACTTGGGACTCCTGAAAGGTATCATTGTGGGGTTAATGGGATAATTTTCTTTTTAAATTTATGAGAAATTATCTTCACTTGCATGTAATCACCTGTAGCAACCAAAAATGCATGGAAATACCTAAACTCCATTTTGATTAAAATATAGGTTGTTTGGTAAACCAAGGTTGGAGAGCCTTGTCTCTAGATTGCAGTTTTGATGCTTTTGGGTTGGTTTTGAGATTTAATTTTATAAACCTAACAATGGAAACATGTCGTCCATAACAACATTATGAATTGATTTTTTGTTTATTTTTTTTCAAATAAGAGATCATTTGTGGTTGTCATGATGGATTGTATCTAAATTTATGTCATAACTTATCCTCTTTCATGTATTACTGGGACTGGAGTTCATTGGACTGAATGCTTAAGATGTTGTTGGGTGTGGAGCCTGATTATCTTCTTTATTAAGAGGTATCACTGCATTGGACCCCAGTTTCCTGACCGTAATATTTATGCTGCAGGGGGGTCCATGTGGGGGTGGCTACAACCTTTGGGAGCTCCCCCTTGGCGAAGGATAGGGGGCAATGCCTCTGAAGCTAAAAATAGATGAAAATTTCCTTGTAAAATGCTGTAATTTCGTAGTCAATCTGAGCCGTTCATTAGGCGGAGATCTCATAGTAGAAGTTATGTTTATTATAGGGTTTTTTCCCCCTAGAAGGAAACCCCTCGCTATATATGAGGGAATTTTATTGCATCTATGTAGATCTGTATTCTGAGTGAGAAAGGGAGAGGAGATTGTTTGAGATCGAAGAGGGAATTACACTAGATCTGTTGTAGTTTGTATCTCTTCAGTTTTCTAGATAATATAAAAGGAAGGACTGGATGTTTCTCTGTTGACATAGCCCAAATTGGGTGAACCATGTATATTTGTGTTTCTCTTGTTTTATGTGTTTTATGTTTTTGTATTTCTACAATATATTTTATGTGTTCTGTTGCTCTGTAATATATAATTTTTTAACAGATGCATTTGATAGCTTCTGTTGTCATTGAATAATTTTGTAGTCAGCAAGGAATATCATGTTAGCCGAGCTTAAAAATCTTATTGAATCTAATCCTATCCTCTATTATGAGACAAGCTGCAGTTTCCTTCACTCAAAAATTCTTGTTTGCAAACACATATCAATCAAAGGTTTATATACATTTGCTTTCGAGTTGACTTGATAGACAATTGTTGAAATTTTAGTATTTTATGCTTGTTGTGTAGTAGTTGTTGTAATTAGTTTTGATGACCAACACCAATAGCATATTATTCTGAGTTCGGCGCTAAGTGCAGATTACTAATTTCATATTCATGGTATTGGTGTTTGAAATTTGTTGCAGTTTGAATTCTCAGCATAAACTCTGTAAAAATCCAAGGACTAACCTAGACATAAAAAGATTGTTTGTTGATCACTGTTGTGGATAGTCAAATGGAGCTCATGCACCATCTCTGAAGGGGATGCTTCTTGCCACTTTGTTCTCATGGGGTATGTTGAATTATAGGTGGATTTAAAAAAAATCATGATGAGATTTCCGATAGTTGTGCTTGTAAAGAGAGAATTCAATTTAAGTGTATTTGAATCATGAAGAGTTTTTTTCTTGATATGTTATTTTAATGTTTATCTCCATCCCCAATTTCAATCAGCACTAACACCCATTTTTATTGCTTTGACATGCTGGATGGTTAATGCCACTCCAGCACCTCATCCTGTAGTCTCTGCAGGGCCAATTGGACATAGTACTGTAGGAAATCTAGGTAACTTATACACCAACAATTGAGATGGAAGTTTTTTTGGGATGGATTATAAAGGAAGCCATTGTCTAAAATTCTGATCATGTTTTAGATGAGAAGCGATGTCATTTATATGTTGGCATCTTTAGCATTTATATGGTTTAGTAATCCCATTTTGATTTGTTGCTTTAGTTGTGTTGGGAACGGGTCCCCTAAGGTCAATTTTGGGGTTAAAAGCCCAAGTTTTGGGGCTAAAGGCCCAAGTTTTGTATAAAGAATTTCAAGTCTTTGCATTTTGTGAGCGCGGAGCGTGAAGATGTATATAGTCAACAAGGGTTTCCGCCCTTAGTTTAGGAAGCTTGTGTGAGCTTGATGAAATTCACCCTTGGTTCATTGACCATGGAAATGTATAAAAAGGGAGTCTTAGAAGAGTCTAAGAAAGTTGAGTTCTAAGTAAGTTTTTGGGAATTGATTGATGTAATGAGTTTGTGAGAGCTAAAAGTGAAGAGTCTTAGCATAGGAAGAGACTCTGCAGCTGAGTGCGCAGATTCCTAGGGCATATGTCCACAACTGAGTGCGTAGACCCTTGTAGCTGTATGCGCAGGGAAGTTAAAGTTTGTACTAGAGATCTCCGCCATCAATAAAGATAATCATTCTGGAGATACTTGTGTATGAGCTATTTTACTTTTGTTATAAATGTATGCGGTTATGTTATGTTGAATGCTAGGTTTATGATTTAATGTGATATTAATGCATGAATTTATGTGCTTTACTTTGTCATATGAATGCAAGTAAGAATACTTGTTTGCACGAAGATAATCATAATGGATGTTGAAGTTAACCAATAATTAAGCTAATTTGGGTAGACACATAAGTAAGAGTGATTACATGGGTGTGTAAGCGTCTGAATTACCTATTTAGGGTATGTGAAGGATGATTGCAAACCTTCATGAAGTTTTCGAAGCTGAATAAGAGAAGTGCATTGATAAGCCCAAAAAGGCTCATTAGTCTATGCAAAGGAAGGATTAGGGTATAAAATGACATCATAACCATCTCAGGGTGCAGAAAGTTGGTTCTTGCATCCCCCCATACTAATTTAGGTGAGACTTCAGTCCACGCTCTGCGGATTAATGCCAAAAAGGCCAGTAGTGTAGGGATTTTCTTGGCTAATTAACGTTGAACCTAGGTTAGGGCCCATTAAGCCAACAAATGGTTCTGTTTCTGGGACTGAGATCTACATAACGAGATGTGTGATGTCACATCACTAGAATCCAACTAAGAAGGAAATCGAAGACTGGTTGGATAGAAAGATCCATGAATTCATGATGCAAGAGAACATGAATCTGTGATTGATGAAAGAATAATGGTTGGACAAATACCTATACACAGCGATACATGAGATCTTCTTATGTTCCTTCCCAGTCGATTTCTATGAGTGGATCACAAAATTGGAAGACAACCAAGGATGGTGGAGGCTTGATGGTCCAATATTATGGACCTTGGAGTTAGTGCTGAAATTAGAAGCCTTTGAAGATAAGATCGCGCACGCTGTCGATCGTATCATAGGAGGGTTTGTGACATAGTTCGCGGTCTATACCTCGGTTAGTTACAACAAAGTAGAGTGCCGCTTCTTGAAGGGGCTGCGAGGTAAGTATTTAAAATCCTTAAATACCTGGATTAAGATGTTATTGTGTGAAATGCAGGTTATGAAGCTACCTTGATGTTTGGGGCTAAGTGAAGTGGAAGAAAATTTAGGAACAAGGGGAAAACAGGCCTTGAATATAGCCTACTAATTGAACCTCCTCTGAGTTACGATGAGGAAGCAACACAGACATCTCCATAGAGCGTTGTTTAGTTGATAGAGCAAGGGTTCCCAAAAATACCCCATCCACCCACACCACCTTCTTCACCCCCGCTGAATACACATTTGCCTTCACCATTGCCACCTTTGCCACCATTCAACATGGCGAACTCAGTAAATCTACCTGTGTTCAAGGGCGTGGGAAATGAAGATCCTGACTAGTTTTGGTTCATCATGAAGGCTATGCGGGAAGCAAAGGGTATCACAGATGGTCAAATGAAGAAATAAATTTTGGTTAGTGCTTTACAAGATTGCACGCTAACGTGGTACATTAAGTACTGCACTGGTAACCCGATTTCCGCGTTGGCTATCCAGATTGCGTTGAATAAGGAATTTAGTAGACCTAAGTCTGAAGTGCAAACAATTGTGGAATTCAAGGAGATCATCATGAAGTCTAGTGAGACACCTTGGGATCTGGATCAGAGATTGAAGTGTACAATTCGTGAAGCTAACATGAATCTAACTGATGGTCAGCACCGCGAATGGTTTGTGGCTTCACTCCTATGTCATCTAAGGGTTGCGCTATCACAACAGAAGATTGGGATCTAGGAAGAAGCCCTGGAAATTGCGATGAGACTGCATGAGACAGCGATGCAAGATGCTAATATAGTGGTTCAACAGATTCATGCGCAATTGCAGAACCTTTTCCTCGAAATGCAAAGTCTAAAGAAAGATAGAACAACTTGGCCCGAGGTGCGTGAAGAATTTTGGTGCCTGAAGTGCAAAAGCCAGGGGCATGACAAAGATCGCTGTCCAGTTTTCTCAAATTATGTTACAGTAGGGGACCAATGCCTCTGAGGTTGGAAGCTCAAGTAGGGCCAAGTACAATACTTGCACTATGGTGTGCTATCTGTCAGGTAGCCGGAAAACACGTGACAAACAATTTCCATTTACTTCAGAAATTTGTACAGACACCGCAACAACTATTTTGCAACTTCTGTCAATCGATGGGTCATGATGAGTGCAATTTCCATAGTTACGAGTTAATGATGGATATAACACATACATATAGGGTGCAAGCATAAACCCAGCCTTCAGAACAAGGTGCTGGGGGAGTGCAAGACGAGTATTAGGGGTGAGGACGAGGCCAAGGTGGAGGAGGACCTGGTAGAGGTTGAAGGTAGATCATTTGTTACAATTGTGGGGGACCAGGACACTACACGCGAGACTATTTCAATCCGACGTGTTTGTCATGCTGCTATTGTATTCAGTTTGACAACACGATGGAGGATTTCCCTATATTATTTTCTAAGATACATGAAAATGGGGTGCAACCTCAACAACCGAATCAGAACCTGTATATGACGAGGGTTGAGCCCTGCTAGGAGGATCCTAAGGTAAATATTGTGCTGCGGAGTGGAGTGATGACTAGTGAAGATAAGGGGGAGAAGCCTGAAGAAGGTGAATAGGTCCGCAAAGTTCTAGAAAAAGAAACCGAGTTTGATCTAGAATGCACAAGAGAGACTTTTACAGAAGCAAAGAAAAGCTTCGTTGAGGCCTCTACCTCAGGAAGTCAGGAGAAGGCGACTGAAGAAATGGACCCATCCATGATTACCACTTTCTTAGAAACTTATATGAAGATGTTGCGCGATAGCAATGCTGTGAAGGGGCTACAAGAGATGATCAATAGGTGCGTTGGGAAGGAGAACACTACTAATGGACCACGCGTAGTTAGAAATATTAGCATGTATAAGGCGAGAACGGGGCGCGAAATGAGGCTTACTGCGCAGATATGAGAATATGAGATGGATCAAGCTATTCTAGATTTGTGGTGGAACGTGAATGTTTTGCCGAAGCAGACATGAGAGAGAATGGGGAGACCTATGCTATAGCAGTCTTTGATTCAGTTAAGGGTGGCGAATCAACCGAAAATCATCCCCATGGGAAGGTTGCAGGGAGTAACGATATATATTGAGAACGCGAGTGAACTAGCTGATTTTGAAGTAACAAAGATTGTGGATGACAACAATCCCTACCCCACACTCCATATGATCAATTGGGCCACTGACATGATTGGGGTAATAAATTTGAAGAAGAAGAAGATGATATTTGAGAAGAAATCGCTTCGTGTAGTGGTGCCCTTGGACCTTGCAGAAGGACCACGTTGTATTGAACTGGTCCACGATTATGAAAGTGATGACGATTTGGACTAGATTTACAAGATAACAACGCGAGATCAGGATTGGGTGAATCTGATAGAAGATGGGCATATTGCATGGGACTACATAAGTTACTGCACATCAGATTTTGATGAAGAGTTGGAGCATTGACATAATCGACTACCTGAAGTATCTACGTTACGCTGTAATATGATGACCAAGTCGTTTCGCTATGTATCGTCAGAGGTAAGAAATATACCTTACTATGATGGTTTAATTTATGTTGATAAATTTTTGGATGCATATGAGAGGGAAGTGATAGAAAAGCATCGCTTCTAGGCCATGGACTGGGTGTTGTGTGCTATGCCTACGAGATGGTGGGGCACACACAAGGATAGTTTTGATGATTGGCGTATGTATAGAAAAATGACGTGGCTAACAAAAAAATATGATGGGAGGAATGACCTGCGTGAAAATTTGGCCAAATGGACTAAAGTGTATGGAGCACAGCCTCAGTCAGAGTGGGTACATCTGTTTTGCCATACCTTGGATGTTGTACTGATGAATTGGTACTTGGAGACAGATCTTCGCCATGGCACTGAAGAATGGGATGTTTTGCGCCAAGGATTTTGATGACATTTAGCTTTGAAGATGGGTTTGAATGTATTGATGAAGCGTTGCAGGAAGTCAAGGCAATGACCTTCAGGATACTGCAAGATCCTCTATATTTGATTGAACCTAGCTGGACTACCTAGATGAGCCATACGCCAGAGTGCTACAATGTGACAACGGAAGAAGAAGACAAAGACCTAAGGAAGATTAATATTCCAAAGACTAAAGGTCACCGGGAAGTTGAAGGACCGCAACTAGAGACTCTAGACATCACTGAGCCACTCAAAACTAGAGAGGTGAACATTGGCATGGAGGTAGAGCTAAAGTTTGCAAATATTGGTGACTACTAAGATGACGGGACAGTAGATAAGGTCGTCGAATTTCTCTATGAATATCAGGATTTGTTCCCCACGAAGTTTTCAGATCTGAAAGGGATAATAGGGGACTTGGGTGTCATGAAGACCACTCTAAAACTAGACGTGAAGCCAGTTAAGAAAAGGCCTTATTGCCTCAACCCAAAGTATAAAGAAAGGGTCCACCTGGAACTGGATAAAATGCTTGTAGTAGGCATCATTGAACTAGTAGAAGAGTCTGATTGGGTAAGCCCAATGGTATTTTAGGACAAGAAAAAAAAGGATGAGATACAGATATGTGTAGATATTAGGAAGTTGAATGACGTTGTGTGCATGATCCTTTCCCAACTCCGTTCATCGATTAGGTGTTGGATAATGTTGGTGGCCAAGAAGCATATTCATTTATTGATGGGTTCTCAAGGTACCATCAGATCAAGATCGCGTCGGAGGATAGAAATAAGATGACCTTCGCGACTGAATGGGGATGATTCCAGTATACTATAATTCCTTTTGGGATGATCGCGCTAACGGTGTTCTCACACATAGTCATCACAACATTCAAAGATTTCATCCACAGATTTCTGGTGGTATACTTTGACGATTGGACAATGTTTGGACTGGTAAAGTTCCATGTAGTGAGTCTGTGCTTGATGTTGGATACATGCTAGAGGTACCAAATCACACTCAATCTAAAGAAATTTTTGTATTGTGTCCCTTTTTGGATCTTGTTGGATCACGTAGTATGTAGATAAGGCTTGATGGTAGACCCTGTGAATATCGTGGTTCTAAATAATTTGGAGGCACCAAGAAGTGTGAAACAATTGCATGCGTCGTTGGGGCATACAGGGTACTATAGAAAGTTCATCAAAAGCTTTGCCCAGATTACCGTTCCAATGGAGAAACTGTTAAAAAAGTATGTTACATTCTACTGGAATGAGGAATGTTAGAAGATCTTGGATGTGCTCAAAGAGAAAATGGTCACCGCACCAATCCTAGTCCTCTCGGATTGGAAGAAGGAATTTCATGTGCATGTGGATGCATCATGTATTGCGCTGGGAGTAGTACTGACACAGGCCAGTGAGGGAGAATTAGATCATCCCATAACGTTCACAAGTAGGAAGCTATCTAAAGCTGAGAAGAATTATTCAACGACAGAGCGTGAAGGTTTGGCTATGGTATACGCGCTCTAGAAGTTCAGGCAATACTTGCTAGGCGGACCCTTTAAGATGTATACAGACCATTCTACATTGAAGTACTTGGTGAACAAGCCTGTGTTGGGGGGGAAATATGCAGATGGTTTTTGTTGTTTCAAGAATATGACTTTTAAGTTATTGTGAAACCAGGATGATTGAATGCTGGACCAGATCATCTGCCGTGCATTGGTCAGGAGAGGAGCCTACTAATTTGGAGGAAGGACTACTTGATGCACAGCTCTTTGCGGTGTGCATCGCAGATAGTCATTTTGAAGATATTATACGCTTACTAATGACTAGAACAACTCCAGAAGGATATATTAGCCAAGAAAAGAAGGAATTGGTGGTGCGTGCGACATATTTTTCTGTAATTGCAGGGCACATGTATAAAATGGGATCCAATGAAATACTATGATGTTATGTGCTAGAATTTGAACGAAACAACATCCTCGCTGAGGCTCATGGAGGAGTCACGGGAGGACATTAGGCGGGAAAAGCAACGACATAGAAGATTCTACGCACTGGGTTATGGTGGCCGACACTGTATAAAGATTCGAAAACGTATTGTAGGGAATGTGATGCATGCCAAAGGACTAGTAGACCATCGTAGAGGGATGAGCTACCTCTGAATCCACATATATCATTACAACCCTTTGAGAAGTGGGCGATTGAATTTGTGGGACCAATTCAGCCTCTAGGAAAGAAAACAGGTGTGCGGTACATCATCATCGTGACTAAGTATTTAACCAGATGGGCGGAGGTACAACTTATGAAGGATTGTACAAGCATGACAAAAAAAACATTCATCTTTGAGTATGTGCTGACAAGGTTTGGTTGTCTGAAAATCTTAATGAGTGATCGCAGTATGCATTTTCTTAATGAAATGATCAGTGCGTTGACGGAGGAATTTCCGGTTTACCATAAGAAAAGTACGCCATATCACCTGCAAGATAATGGAATGGTAGAAGAGTTTAATAAGATACTTGTCACGCGGAATGAGTCGATCTTGCAGATAAGATAGACCTTCCTAGAATCTAAAGAAGACCTAATGACAAGCAAACCAACCAGAGACTATCTTTCTCTAAATGTGCTTTTATAAATAATGGCAAACAAGTGTGTTTAAGGCCTACCTCATGTCCAACGCAAGTTTGGGGATGCCTTTGCTCCTTTGATCCAAGTAAGTTCCTTTGTCGCAAACCTGCAAACACAAACAAGGCAAACGATTAAATAGCACCTGAATAACCAGTATTATAAAACATATTTAACATGAAAGTCAAGGAGTCCATGAAAAAAATAACATGAGATACTTGTTGAGAAAAATGAGCCTGATTGTATTAATTCAATAGAAGAAGAACTTTACAACCTTTGCCTTGACGCTGTACAAGCTCCTCCCAGGGTCCAACAAGAAGTCTCCTCTACTTTGACAAGCTTCACTCACTCCCCAATGAAGCAAAAAAGGTCTGTGATCTCTCCTCTTAAGCTCAAATAGGAAGTCTTGATTTCACCAGCATTTACCCTCAAAAAATGTTCAGCTTCTAACCTCTCTAGCCACTAACCCAATGCCTCAATTTATAGTGCAATGGAGGGCAGTTACTAGGTCCTCCTTCAAAGGGATAGAATCCTCCTTCAAAGGGATAGCCCCTCCTAACAAGGGATTAGCTCCTTCTCTTTTGGGATGCATGAACCACTTTGGAGCGAACAATCCACGTCAAAATTCCTTCTAGAAACATCTAGAATTAACCCAAAGTTAGTTTTTTAAGATAAAAATTGCGCCTTTTGACTTTCACAGGGGTATGCACCCTCCCCTTTACATAAAGAGCGTATAAGTATGCAGGTATTATGAAAAAAAGGTGCGGCCCCACAGGCAAAAGTGAGAGAAAGTGCGGAACCAGAGTTACATTGCTTTTTTGATGTCTTTCTCTCATTTCCAAAGCTTGTTTTGAAGAGATGAGGTCTGAGACTTGCTT
>APFE030756573.1:0-14905 GCA_000404065.3 Pinus taeda
TGTCAAAAAAATATTTACATAGAGATATACATGGTTACATTGAAATGGAGACTATTTCTCATGCATATCTATGAACTACCATCCGATAAAGGCCACCAAGGTCAACTATCCTCACCCATTTACTCTTATATTGACAATCAACTCTACATAATTTGGTCTAATAGAAGCTACCACAACCAACGATCCTCGCCTAGTTTCTATCGAACTATCCAACCACCATTTGATTGAGAAATGTTATCACTTATATTGAAATTGCCTTATTCACCCAAATACTATCCCCTATGTGGTTCTCCTTGCATACATTTTCATACTAGAACCGAGAACTGATTAACGTGAGCACTGCAACAACCTATCATCAAAGCACAAATACCAAAACTCCAAACTCCAAATACTCCACAAACAAAAATACAATCACTAATCACTACTCTAAACCACACTTCATATTCTCACTCACAACTCAAATATGATGGTTGATTCATAGTTTAGAAAATTGTTGTAACTCCTAAAAACTGCTTCATAATTACTATAATACAATCCTCACACAAATTGTAGACTCTTCTGCAAACACACACTCACTCAACACATCACTCATCTAACCAAAATATCATTGATCTTCCTCCAATATATGGATGAACTCAAGTGCTCAAATCAATAATTACAAGGAACTATTGGGCTTCACAATTCTGTTCATATGCTTAATTTGATCTAGATTCAACTCATTAACTCAATCAACGACTAACTCCACTAGCCTTTTTGATATTTTCAACTTTAATCAGCTTTTGGAGGTTCCACGAACTTTTTTGACCATAACCATACGATCAAAAATGTCACCACAATATAAACATTATCTAAGAATCATGAGGAATGCAGAGAAAAACTTGCAAAATGGATCAGTTGCACACACATGACTGCCTAAAATCTACTAGACCTTCCAGTCACTCACATGGGCCTACCTCCAAGCAACTGGAGCTTTCCAGCCACACTAATGATCTATCCTCCATGCTACAGGGGAAAAACCTTAGTAAAAATATAAGCCCTTCATCCCAGAATCTCTACCAACTCTTGGAATATCTTCTTCAACATCTAAACTCACCTCCAAGCCTCTATAAAAAGTCTGTAAATGATGACATAGGCCAAGAACAATTTAGTGACATTCAAGACCTATTCTTCCAACCATAACACCAACACCAACACCTCCAGTTCCTCAAGCAGCAATCACAACATCTCTAAACAAATCCAACACCTATAGCAACATCTCCATCTCCTACAACAACATCTCCAAGCTCCTGCAGTAGCAACATCATGTCATCAACTGCCTCCAACATTGATAGAGGCACCTCCAACACAAGCAACCACAACTCAACACATGTAGCAACATATCCAATTTCTCCAAGACATGTAGAGACATATGTAACAACTAGAGCAACACTCTAACCACCTACAGTAGCAACATCTCCAATCAACACAACATACCAACCTCAATCCAACATCACATGTGGACTCCATCTCTACTTAGCCTCCAAATCACATGCACTAGGTCTAGTCATGAGTATGCTGACATTAATGCCAACTACCAAGACAATCAAGCCAAACACACATGCACATGACAAGAAGAATATCCAACTTGTTGACATCAATACCAACACTACAATTCCAATAAAATCCCCCTTTGGCATTGATCTCAAACTCCATCCAAAAAGTGAGGTTGACCTCCATATACTAATGCTATAGCTATTCATCCAAATTCTCTCTCCCTTTGACATCAATGGCAAAGGGGCATACCAAAACTAAATAACAATTCTATAATGTGCCTAATGAAAGAAAGACTCCCCCTGTCATGTTGGACACCATGTTGATACAAGGTTGATCTAGACCAATAAACCTAGATTTCAGCATGTCTTTAACCAATGCCATATGTGAAACTAAATATGATACCCCTAAGCATGTAATGGAGCTGCAATGATACACTTTGTTTGTTGCAATAATATTCCTTGCCAAGTGAAAGGGACTACTCCTCATTACCACGACTCCAACTAGTTTTGGATAATAATACAATGAATTTCAATACATAGAATGCTTCATGGAGCAATTACATGGTTAAGACAAATACATAGGACTGATATATGGATCCTCTATAAACTCTCCTATCACCAACCATGACTCTATGGACCCAATTTTACATCATGCACCCAATGAAGTGGGGATACATCAATGATATACAAGGTGTTATCACCAAAATAGGATCCTGATAGGCTATTGATCAGACTATCTCGGTGTAACTATTTCAAACCAATATTTTAGCTAAGGCTTAGCCTCCTCAGCCTGAGTGGGCTCTCTCAAAGGGTTAATGATATTGATTAAAGATATGGATAGATGGCTAACTCTATGGTTTGTGATTTTATAGGTTTATAGGTTGAAAGATGAAGGTTAGCTACCATTGGGCTATGGAGTCAAAGTATGTTTCAGTACCTGAGCAAGATCAGCTTCACATGAAAGTCAGGGCATAGAGAGTTCTTATACATCAACAAAACAAAGATACAATGCAAGGAAACACAGTTTATAAATACATGAAGGAAGTCATAGCATCATTGATGAGTTCTAAGTAACATGTATTCATACCACTGCAAGTAAGTGAAAGAGGAAATCCATGAGACAATAGGACATTAAAGCTCTCTTTGAATCCTGAATAGTGAAGCCAAAACATTCTACTTGGCACTGAAGGCAAGGCAGTATAGAGTTCAAGTGCAAAAATGAAAATATAAAACAATGAAACATAATTAGTTTATCTATGAAAGAAGTCAGATGAGTTCTGGGTATGATAAGTAAACACCACTGCATTGTAAGTATTGGAAGATGCCATCAAAACAAGAAGATACAAGAACTCTTCATGAATCTTGAGTTGTCTAAGTAGAAACTTTGCATTAGGTTAAAAATATACACAGTCTGCACATAGAGCAGCAGCTGAGCCAAAAAGTCTCCAACCCCTTGCTAATTCAACCTCTTGCTTTATATATAGCATTTACAATATGGATTCGCTCATCCCTTATCAAGAGAATTCGAATTTTCTATGAGTGACACCTATTCTAACCATAAAACAAACTATTAAATACAAATGATAGCTAACTAGCAGTCCTAGATACCTAATACAATTAGGAGTGTAACTCCTTAGTATGACTAAACCACCTTAACTAAACATTGAATGCATTCTTTGATAGCTGCAACCTCATGAGGTTGAATTTGATGAAGCCTCCCACGTTGTCACTTATTGTTGATGATAAACCCCTAGAAATTAGGGAACATGTTTCCCTGTTTTTACGTTTAGGATCCTTGAAAATGGCACGTGGGATAGAGCCTTTATCTTCTCATCCATGATATATTTTATAAACATTAAGGAGGTTTTTGTATTCCATGCTGTCTAGAACAAAAACCTCTCTTGGTTTTTTAAAACACTTCTCCAGTTGTCCAAAATCTATCCTTGAAAAACACATGTAAAACAGAAAAAATTCGTTCTCTGAAATTAGGGTTTCAAAGAAAGCTTAGTAGCTCCCAAATGAAAATACTTATGAAGAAATTGAGACAGTTTATTGTAGCTGGAGAGTTGGTGAAGATAAACTCCTTCAAAATTCGAAAATACCTTTTCCTATGATCAAAAACTGATCTCGAAAAAGACTGTTAAAACCAGAAGACAAAGCTTGACTTTAAGTAGTTTCGTAGTGCAAGTTTAACCATAAATTCCTCCCCCTCATAACAAATTTGAAGAAAATTAAATAACTTTTTGTATTTTAGTATGTTAGGAAGAAAAGCATCTTTCAGTTTTCAAAATTGAGTTCTCAGTTGCTCAGGAACCCTTCTGGAAGTTGACTAGTAAAATCAGAAAACAAAGACTTTTATGCTGAAACAGGGTTTTTCAGGGGTTTCGTAGCGCACTATGAAAACTCCTAGTTCATAATCCACGATTTTGTAGTGCATCCAGTGCAAATTCTAGGTTTTGTGCTACGAAAACTCCTAGGCAGTTTTGTAGTGCATGAAAACCTTGACACAAGTTTGACACATGGAATTTTAGGTGTGATGTGAGATCAGTGATAGGTAAAACCAGAGTGTTGACCCTATTTGACAATGCCAACAAGACTCCCTTCTAGGTCCTAGACTCTAAAACAAACCATGGAAAGACTGTACCAAGACTAACAACAATCCTTTGGAATCAAACTGATGTTCAAAATTTAGGAATTTTTTTCAGTGATAACACAAGGAAATACATGACTTGGACTTCCATTGACCCATACATAGCTAATGACAAGATATGTTAGACACCATGGGTATCTCCATGAGAAATATTCTCAAAACATGAAAAAATGATAATACATAAATTTGCTCTCCTATATGCATGCCCAAAACATAAAATAACATGAGTACATGGAAACAATGAGCAATGAATATGCTCCATATGGTAGCAGCGATAAAATACAATACATGATAGCCATGGTCTCTCCAAATGTAGCAACAATAATAAGAAGTAATAACAACATCATATGCCAATACATGGCCACAAAAACCTTGTCCATCACCATCCCATCAATGAATATCCTACCGCATAATCATGATAACCACTAGAAACCACCATGCTCCACATGTGCATCAACAAACAATATCAATTGATAGATACAATATAATAATAATAGCAACAAAAAGTACAGATCCTCATCATTAGCAGCAACAAGTACATATCCTGATCATGAGAAACAACAATATCTCCATATATAATCAGCCATATGAATCAACGCCACTCAACCAAATGAATGTGCATCACATCATAAGTAGCACCATATGCAGTGATCTAAAATATATCAGCAACATGCATGATTAATCTAGAATTAAAATCATAAACAATGAGGTACATAAATTCTAGATTATCCAACTAGCAAAATGTGACATCAAAATAAACATCATCCTTCATAAAAAAATGTCAACATTCTACAAATCCATTAGGAAGCACATATGGCCCCATTGATTTGTGATCCTCCATCACACCTTGACCATATGCATAAGAAAATAATGTGGCTTCCATACCTCCAACCATCACAAAAACTCAACATGAAGCTGCTCAAAAAACCATTAGTAACAATATAGCTGAAAAATAATTAATGAATGTTGCAACAAGACTTATAGAAATTTCTTTTCCACTCATATATAACAAATACATTAGCTGCAAAATTACTGAGTGAAAAGGAATAAACGTAAAGAATCAAGCCTTGAAAAACATAACTCCCCCTAAGCATGATATACCTCAAACGAAGTGATACAGCTGATATGAAAATGCATGAAGGAACTGAATAAAATTGCCAACAACCCCTCTAAGACCATGCAAGCCTCATGCATATTGGTGTAGTCAAGTATATATAACATGAAAGAATGGAATATAGTAGGGATTGATCTCATCTACTCTAAATCTGATGAGGAATAATACTCTCTTAGTCTCTTCTTACTCTTCACTCTTCCCTTCAACACATACACATTATCTGGGGTCTTGCTTCCTCTAGAAATCACTTTTTTTAATCCTTCCTTCCAGTTGATGCAACCTTTGGAGTTGAAGATTACTTATTTTCCTCCATTAACCATTTGGCTCACACTCAAGATATTATGCTTTATTCCTTCAATGAGCCAAACATCTTCTACATTTTTCCTCTTCTCACCAAGATTGTCTTTGCCACTTCCCAACACTCTAGCTACTTTACTAGCTTCAAACACAACACAACCATTCTTGGTTTTATTGAGAAAATAAAACTTTATCCTATCTCGTTGACATATGGTGTGAGAATCCTCTATCTATATACCACATGTCATCCTCATCACGAAAACAAATTTCAATGCCAGATGTTCCTAGTTTCTTCACTTTATTCCATGTGTTCCTTGGTTGCACATTTTCCCTTGGTTGTTGCTTTTGAACAAGTGACCTCAAGGTATAGGTATCTTGCAATCCTTGGCCATTTTCCCAAAATTATGGCACACATAATACTCTACGTGACCAAGATATGTAGCCAAAGGATCTAATCCTTTTCTACTGATATTAGACCTCCATATTTTTATGCTAGATCTGCAACCAGTGGATTTGTGCCCATACATGTTACAAGAAAAATAATGAGCATTGAAATAATTTTTATACCTGAATGTAGGTCCTTCTTTTGGCTGATTATACTGATGCATGAATGTGTGCATTCTTCTCCTACAATTAGTTGCCACATGACCAAAATCATAACTCTTGAAGCACTCAATATTGTCATCACTACTCTAAACCACACTTCATCTTCTCACTCGCAACTCAAATATGATGGTTGAAGCACACTTCAGCAAAATGTTGCAACTCTTGCAAACTACTTCAGAATTATTGCAATATGTTGGGATGGGTACCCCTGGGTCTAATTTTTGTCTATGTTTTGAGTCAATCTTGATTGTAAAGTTTCCTCATTTTGAGGAGAATAGTGCATAAAATGTTAAGAGTCAAAGGGTCCTTTAGGAAGGTTAAAGCCCCTTATTTTGTGAAGGGATGGTTTTTATTTCCACCCATGGTTTAGAGACCATGGTAATGTAATGTGAAAAACTATAAAAGGAAGTCATCTAGGAGTCATTAGGCAGTGAAAGTTAGTTGATGAATAACATTTTGAGTTTGTAATTATGTATTCCATCGAAGGGAAAGGCTCCTATAGCTGAATGCATGAAGACCTTGGTAAGTTTGCAGCTAAGTGTGTGGGACCCTGCAGCTATGTATGCAGGGTCACAAGAAGTGTATGTATTGAAGATTTGAAGTAATAAAGCATATTTGAAGCAAATCTATGTGTTCTTTGTATATTTATGTGTTCTATTTTTTATGCTCAGTTATGATTTGACTCTCTATGATATTATCTTAAATGAATTTCAAAGGTTTGGATCTACTTTTCTATGTTAACTTATTCATGTTAGAACACTTAGGTGAAGCTCATAGATATAATTAAGTAGAAATCAATTTAAGCCTGTGGTTCTAAAAATAAGGGTTCGTGAAGTTAAAATAATGCCCTAGATTAAGGAAACGCCTTGCTGCCACATCACATAGCCTTTTGGATACAGAAACATGGTTATATAATCCCCCAATACTGCCTTGGGTGAGACTACAATCTGCACTAAGTGGATTGTTTCCAAAAGGGCTAGTAGTGTAGGGTTTTCTTGGTTAGCACAACTATCTCTGAACCTCATTCCAAGCCCCCTAAATAAAAAAAATTGTTATGTTGTTGGGATCGGGATCTACCTAAGGGATGTGTGATGTGGCATCTGTGGATACCAACTAAGAAAGAAATCGAGAAGTGGATAGATCGAAAGTTGCACGAGTTTGCAGCTCAGGAAAATCGGAATCCACGCTGGTCAAAAGAGAGATGGTTACAAAAATATCTCTATACAAAAGAGCACGATATCATTTTCACATCATTTCCTAACTAACTTCATGAGTAGCTTTCAAAGTTAGCAGATAGTGAACCTACCTAGAAGCATGCCAATCCTATTATGTGGATTCCCCAACCGATCAAACATCTTGAAGGGCTTGATGATAAGGTATCAAGGGCTTTTGACTATTGGATCGATATTATTTTGGGTGGTTTCATTACTAAAATTGCAATTGACACATGTATCTTATAGTGAATCTGAACATCGATCCTTTAAGGGTCCAAGAGGTAAATGCCTAAGGTTGCTAAAAACTTGGATTAAAATGTTGTTGTGCAAAAAGGGTGTTGTGCCTTTGAATTCATGTTTAAAAGAGGTCAAACTGGATCTACAAGAAGAGGAAAAATATTTATATCCAATTGGGACAAATATACTAAGGGCATGTACAGTCCATTATTGGGAGAACTAGAGAGTGAAGGGGAAAGCATCAGCCCTAACACACCTGTAGGCGCACTGCAAACAGAAGGCTAGGGTACTTCTAGGATTCCACACCCATCCACTCCATCTCCACCATAATTTTTTAGTATGGTGAATATAGTGAAAATTCCTATATTCAAGGGTCAAGGATCACAGGATCCTGACTAGTTTTGGTTCATAGCACAAGCTAAGTGGAAGGTGCAGTGGTTCAATGATAATGACATGAAGAAAGTGCAACTGATTACAACACTCTAGGATAGAGTGCTTACATGGCATATCAAATATAGTACAACCAATCTAAATGCTATGTTGGTTGAGACAAAGACTGCATTGAACGCAAAATTTAGAAAGATGAAACTAGAATCTCGATGTGTTACTAAAATAAAGTGGATTAATCAAACTGCTAACAAGTCTATGTGGGATATGGATCATAGGTTGAAGTGCTTATTGAGACAAGCTAATATTCAAATTGCATTTGAACAACATAAGGAATTGTAAATAACTTCGCTATTGCTACACTTAAGATTTCATTGGTCTCAACAGAAGATCGGATCTCAGGCTGAAGCATTAGAGATCGTGATGAAGCTAGAGGCTTCGCTGATCCAAGATACAAATATAGGATTCCAACAAATCTAGTCACAGTTAGAAAGCCTACATATGGAGTTGCAGTATCTAAAGAAGGGAAAGGAGGTTCAGTCAGGACTGTGCCCTAAAGTTTAGTGCACGAAGTGTAAGGTTCTAGGACACTATAAGAATCAGTGCCCTGTGTATCAAGACTATAGAGTTGTGGGAGGTCCCAATCTGCTGAAACTAGAGTCTCCTGCTAGATCAATTGTTGGTTCAAGTGTCTAGTGTAATATCTTCCAAGTGTCAGGAATGCATACAATAGAAAAATTTTAATTGTTGCAAAAAAAATTATAGTCACCAAAGCAACTATTTTGCAATTTTTGTAAATCGGTTGGCCATGATGAAAGAGATTCCCGAAGTTATGACTTGATGATAGACAAAATCCCAATGTATATGATGCAGGTTGAAACTCTAGTGCAGAACGATCGACACTCACCTACAGCTCGTAGAGGATTCCAAGGACAAGGAGGAGGTGCCGGAAGAGGTTGGGGCCAGATCATCTGCTACAATTATGGAGAACCAAGACATTTTGCATGTAATTATCAAAATCCAACTCATCCTTCTTGACAATATTGTAAGAAATTTGATCATATTATAGAATAATGTCATGTATTAATAGCAAATATGCAAGAAAAGAAGAACCAACAACCTACGCGTAACATTAAGATGATGAGATATGAACCATGCAAAGACAATCCTAATGTCAATATAGTCACGCGAAGTAGTATAGCCACTTGTGAAGACAAGGTAGAAGGAAAATTAGATATATGGATTCGTAGGGCTAGTGAGAAGAATTTTGGATTTGACTTAAAAAGAGAAAAGCCAAACTTTATGTAGGCAAGAAATGTTTTTATGGATATAGGTGCTTCTACGTCTAAAACTTAGATACCAATAGTCCCACAACAAGGTAAATCTGAAGAAAGTACTGCGATGAAGAACTTTGATCCCACATTGCTCAAATCGTTTTTATAGACATGCATGAAGTTGTTGAGGGATTAGAAGGTAGTTGAAGGACTACAAGAACTGATAGATAACTGCACTAGTAAGTACAAGCTATTACCATAACAATGCATAGTGAATAAGGTGAACTGAAGCAAGAAGAGGACTAGTAAGGAAATGCGGTTGAAAACACAAATTGGTGATTTTGACATGGACCAGATAATTCTAGAATTATGATATGATGCTATTGTACTACCAAAATAGACTTGGGAACATATGTGGAAACCCAAGTTGTAGTGGTTGCTAATCCAACTATGCATGGAAAACCAACAAAAGATAATTTTGATGGGTCTCCTGCATGGAGTGACTGTATATATTGAGGGAGCCAACACGCTCACAGATTTTGAAGTTACTGAAATTGTAGATGACTGTAATTCATACCTAGCTTTTCTTAGGATTGATTGGGATTTTGACATGAATGTTATTATTAATTTGAAGAAGTGAAGCATGGAGTTTGAAAAGAATGGCCTCAGAGTAGTTGTTCCATTGGATCTAGTTGAAGGTGCACGATACACAGAGCCAGTATGTGATGACTATGATGATGAAGACATCAATCACATTTATAAGATCACTACGCAAGATGAATAATAGATTAATCCCACTGTAGATGGATGGATCAGTTGGGAGAAGGATAGTTTGTGCCAGTCAAACTCAGGTGAAGAATTAGAAAACTAGTAGAATCGATTACATGAGGTCTCTACACTATGATGCAATTGACTTACAAAGTCTCTACATTATATATCCACTGACTTACGTAAATTGCATTATTATGATGGGCTAGATGATGTCAATATTTTTCTTGACCATTTTGAAAGAGACATACCAAAGGAACATAGGTTCTAGGCTTTAGATTTGGCTTTAAGAGCTACTCCTGCAAGATGGTGGGGAACCCACAAGGATAATATTATTGATTGGAAGGAATATCATAGATTGATGAGATTAAGGTTTGGCTCTGCAATGATGTGGCTCAATGAAAATTATAGAGGTAATGATGACTCACGCAAACATTTATCTCAATGGACTAAAGCTTCGAGTGAAGTGCCTCAACTAGAGTGGGTACATATCTTTATTCACACCCTAGATGTTATACTAATGAATTGTTATTTGGAGATTGAGCTACGACATAGGATTGATGATTGGGCTGAGATGAAGGAAAGTTTTCTATTGACATTAAGCTTTGAGGATGGGTTCAAATGCATTAATGGGGTGATTCAGGTGATTAAGGTAGCGATCTTCCGAAGACTGGTCGAACCTATAACTTGGATGCAGCCTAACTAGAGCACGCAACTACAACATGCGTTGAAATGTTGCAATGTTACTGCAGAAGAAAGTGATGAGGATCCACACAATATCAATATTCTTGAGTTAGAGGAACTGTGCAAAGTAGCAGGACTTGATGAAAGGATCCCTGACATATCACAACCAACAAATACAAAACAAGTAAATATTGGCTCATAAGAAGAACCTAAGCTCGCACATATTGGACACTATTGGGATGAAAACATAGTAGGAAAGGTTGTTGAATTATTGCATGAATATCAGGACTTATTTCCAACAAAGTTCTCTGAATTGAAGGGTATAGTAGGTGATTTGGGTGTGACAAAGATCAATTTAAAGCCATATGTGAAGCTGGTTAAGAAATTTTCATATCGATTGAACCCCAAGTACAAGGAAAAGGTAAGAGAAGAGATGGACAAGATGCTCGTGACAATTATAATTGAGCTAGTAGAAGAGTTGGAATGGGTCAGTCTGATGGTGGTCTAGCGAAAGAAAACAAAGGGTGATATAAGGATCTATGTAGATCTGTGGAAATTAAATGATGCTTGCATGCATGACCCATTTCCTACGCCTTTTATAGATGAGGTTCTAGAAAATGTTAACTAACAATAGTTAATAAGTTGAAGTTTAATTCTATTCTAACAATGACTATTTTTTTGCTACCGTGAAGCCTGATAATTATATCACCACACTAGTCTAACTAATGGTTTAATTAGTTCAAAAAAATTATGTTCCAATAACTCAAATTCAATCCAACTAATTTTAATTAGAGTTAGTAGTTGGCAGATAGGAGGCTTATTCGTTCACAAATTGATTTTCGAGATATCACCAAATTAAGATTGTGCTAGAGGATAGAAGCAAGACTACCTTCACTACAAACTGGGGCTCGTCCCAATATACAGTTATGCCTTTCAGATTGAAAAATGCTCCTGCGATATTTTCAAGGGTGGTAGTCGCAGCATTCAAGGAATTTATTCAGAATTTTTTAGAGGTCTACTTCAATGATTGGATAGTATTTTGGCTAGTTAAGAAACATGTTTCTAGTTTGCACCTAATGTTGGATACATGGAGGAAGTATTAGATTTCGTTGAATTTGAAGAAATGTGTTTTCTATGTACCTTATGGAATATTGTTGGGATGTGTCATATGCAAGAAGGATTGATGGTCAACCCTACCAATATCATTGTAATTATCACTCTAGATCCACCCATGAATGCAAAACAGCTACGTGCAACGTTGGGGAATACAGGGTATTACAGGAATTTTATAAAGGCGTATTCACAGATCACTACATCAATGGAATGATTGTTGAAGAAGGATGTTACATTTTGTTGGGATGATGGCTGCCAAAAGAGCTTGGAGGTTCTTAAGGAGAATATGCTTACCACACCAATCCTATTATTCTTGGATTGGAAGAAAGAATTTCATGTGCATGTGGATGCATCTTGTATAGTGTTGGGAGATTTTTTAACTTAATAGGCGAAGGAGATATTCACCATTAGATTTCCTTTGAAATTAAGAAACTATCTAAGGTGGAGCGAAACTATTCAACCACATAATGAGAAGGATTATCCATGGTATATGTGCTACAAAAATTCAGGCATTATCTGTTAGGTGCGCACTTTAAAATGTATGTGAATCATTCTGCATTGAAATACCTGGTCAATAAGCATGTATTGGGGGGAACATCTGCAAATGGTTTCTTCTCTACTAAGGGCGTGATTTTGAGGTGATAGTTAACCCAAGAAGGTTGAATGTTGGACCTTATAACCTATCTTAGATCGAGAATGATTAAGAACCCACTAATATTGATGAGGGGTTACTTGACGTGCAACCCTTCGCTGTCAGAGTTTCCGATGAACATTTTGCAGACATTATTTATTTTTTGTCTACTGTCGTAGCTCGTGAAGGATACACAACCCAACAAAAGAAGGAAATAGTAGTCAGTGCTACAAATTTTTTAGTGATTGTAGGAGACTTATATAATGTGGGACCAGATGAAGTTCTATGTTGATATGTACCTCAGTATGAACAACGCAGTATTCTGGTTGAAGTGCATGGTTGTGTCACATGAGGACACTATGTAAGTAAGAAAATTGCATAGGAGATTTTGCGAGTAGGATTATGGTGGCCTATGGTACATAAAGAATCTAAGGAATATTGCAGTGCGTTCGATGTGTGTCAAAGGACTAGAAGACCTTTGCAAAGAGATGAATTTCCCTTAAATCTATAGGTCACACTGCAAACATTTGATAAATGGGCAATTGACTTCGTTGGACCATCTAGTAGGGAAGAAGACAGGTGCACATTATCTTATCACTGCGATAGATTACTTGCCCCAATGGGTTGAGGCATGGTCCATAAAGGATTGTAGTGTGGAAACTACTGTGAAGTTTATATACGAGTATATTCTGTCACAATTTGGATGTTCGAAGATCTTGATGAGTGACCAAGGTTCACACTTCTTGAATGAAACAATTAAGGCATTGACAGAAGAGTTCCAAATGCACCATCAGAGGAATATGCCATATCATCCTCAAGAAAATGGAATTATCGAAGATTTTAACAAAATATTAGAGAATGCCTTAACAAATATTTGCAATGTTAATAGGAATGACTGGGATGTGTGCATACTAGCAGTTCTATGGGCATATAGGATGACTTGTAAGAAATTGATCGAGAAAACATCATATAGACTAGTATATAGACAAGAAGTAGTGATGCCAATGGAGTAAATAATACCCAGCTTAAGGATTACATTAGTAACTGAGATGGAAGATCATGACTTCATGGAGGAACTCTTAGCACAGTTGCTTGCACTGTAGGAGGATTGTTTTTTAGCTAGTTTTCATCAGCATGTGTAGAAATCTAGGGAAACATCGTGGCATGATCGCCACATTAAGCAACGCACTTTTCAGATTGAATATTTGGTCCTGATGTATGACAACATATTCACAAAGTTTTTAGGGACATTTATGATGCATTGGTTGGGACACTATGTGATTGAGGATATTTTAGATGGAGGCACAGTTCAAATCGTAAAGTTGAATGGGGAGTTGCTTCGTGGAAGGATTAATGGAAGTGGATTGAAGGTATACAAGGATGATCCCGCCCTTGATTAGATGCGATGACTATATGACAACTGGAAATTCTTAGTGCTTTAGGAAGCTGAAAGAAAGCGTAGGTTTATAACCTACTCTGCCAAGAATTGGTTTTGTCAAAGAAGGAGGGTTGTGCGATGTTTAGGGAGATGGCGTAGGTGGAGAAAGATGTGACAATGTAGTTGTGCCATAAGGGAGGATCTCGTGCAGTCTGCCTAAAATGTGATCATTGAAAAAGCTACAGTTAATTTGATTGTGATTTTTCCGTTAAAGGGAGTGGGGGAAGTGCATTTAAGGAGAATATCTATGAAAATATGCCACCAAATTCGCATTTATGAAGAGGATTTGAAGGAATTCAAGGCATTCAAATTTGAATTTGGCTATACATATGGAATCTCGCTCTACATTTGGACACTTTGCCTCTTGAAGAAATCTGGTGAGCTTTTGCACCGAAGTCTGAGCTGAGAGCAGTGTTGCATGTCTAGTGAATATTGGCAAGATGTCTACTGGGAATTTCTAGAATGAAACTTAATCAACATCATGAATTCCACCCCTCCTGCACACACCACATCTCCTAGATTGCCAAGATCGAAGCCCACAACTACAAAAGCGGCAATAATAGCAGTAGTAGTGAAGAAGCATAATAAACGAAAAAAGCCATTGGTAAGATAGTCACCTAGGAAGATGACTTCTGAGTAGCAGAGCAAGGGAAAGATGGAAAAAGTGAAAAAGAAGCAACTAATGGAATAGGTTGACTTAGAGGAGGAAGAACTTGGGACATGAGTTGAGGATGTAAATGTTGACAAGGCCAAGCCAATTTCGTGGTTACCTCCATATATGTTGTCGAGAAAGCCAACTACTAAGGTGACCAAGGACCCTAATGTAGTGAAAATTTTCATTTGTACACCTTTGCTACCTGAACATTGGCCCTTTGAAGGAGTGTTGTTAGCACAAGTACTGCAACTACACATGGAGGATTGGGATTTGGTAGAAACGGCCAAATTCCCTCCTTTTGTGCC